>PVIU01007567.1:29555-90864 GCA_004026605.1 Ondatra zibethicus | reverse complement strand
TTCTCTGATGACTAAGGATGTTGAACATTTCCTTAAGTGTCTTTCAGCCATTTTAGATTCCTCTGTTGAGAGTTCTCTGTTTAGGTCTGTGCTCCATTTTTTTATTGGATTATGTGTTCTTTTGGTGTCCAATTTCTTGAGTTCTTTGTATATTTTGGAGATCAGACCTCTGTCTGATGTGGGATTAGTGAAGATCTTTCCCCATTCTGTAGGCTGTCGTTTTATCTTGTTGACCGTGTCCTTTGCTTTACAGAAGCTTTTCAGTTTCAGGAGGTCCCATTTATTAATTGTTTCTCTCAGTGTCTGTGCTGCTGGGGTTCTATTTAGGAAGTGGTTCCCTGCGCCAATGCGTTCAAGCGTACTTCCCACTTTCTCTTCTATAAGGTTCAGTGTGGCTGGCTTTATGTTGAGGTCTTTGATCCATTTGGACTTGAGTATTGTACATGGTGATAGATAGGGGTCTACTTTCATTTGTCTACATGTTGATATCCAGTTATGCCAGCACCACTTGTTGAATATGCTTTATTTTTTCCATTTTATATTTTTTGCTTCTTTATCAAATATCAGGTGTTCGAAGACGTGTGGATTGATATCCGGATCTTCTATTCGGTTCCACTGGTCCTCCTGTCTGTTCTTATGCCAGTACCAGGCTGTTTTCAATACTGTAGCTCTGTAGTAGAGTTTGAAGTCATGGATTGTGATGCCTCCAGAAGTTCTTTTATTATACACGATTGTTTTGGCTATCCTGGGTTTTTTGCTTTTCCATATGAAGTTGAGTACCATTCTTTTGAGTTCTTTGAAGAATTTTGCTGGGATTTTGATGGCCATTGTGTTGAATCTGTAGATTGCTTTTGGTAAGCTTGCCATAAAACAAATTTTTAAAAAATAAAAAAAATGTTTAAAAGGGAGCAGGTATTGATCGTTGTTCTTCATCTACGCCATGGCTGAGAACTTACACTCTATCCCTAGGATCCACCAATGAAAGTGTTTTCCAGTGCAAGAATATCTCGGCAATTGGGAGCCAAGGAAAACCACAAAGTCACACCATACAACAAACCTCACACAAGAGATTTATTGGGAAGAAACACAGAATGGTGGCCGCCTCTGAGAGGCTGGGAGAAGGAGTAGACTTTTATGGGGTCCATGGAGCATGTGCAGTGAACTGGTGGAAAAGCACAACATGGCTAAAGTATTGCTTGGCCTTTGATCCTGAGTGATGGGTGTGGGGATTTACAAGTCTCAGGTTTGGGGACAGGCAGGGAGCAGGGCTATTTTTCACTGGTCTGTTGGTGTAGGAGTTCCTTCTGTTTGAGTGTTGCTTTCATTGGTTAATGAATAAAGAAACTGCCTTGGGGGCTGGAGAGATGGCTCAGCGGTTAAGAGCACTGGCTGTTCTTCCAGAGGTCCTGAGTTCAATTCCCAGCAGCCACGTGGTGGCTCACAACCATCTGTAATGAGATCTGGTGCCCTCTTCTGGCCTGCAGGTGTACATGCAGGCGGAACACTGTATACATAATAAATGAATAAAAAATCTTAAAAAAAAAAGAAAGAAAAAAGAAACTGCCTTGGCCTAGCTGATAGGGCAGAACTTAGGTAGGCATGGAAAACAGAAGTGAATGCTGGGAGGAGGAAAGCAGAGTCAGAGAGAAGCCATAGATCCTCCGCTGGAGATAGATGCCAGTTAGAATCTCTGGTAAGCCACTGCCATGTGGTGATACACAGATTAATGGAGGTGGTTTAAACTGATACGTAAAAGTTAGCCAATAAGAAGTTAGAGCTAATGGCCAAGCAGTGTTTTAATTAATACAGTTTCTGTGTGGTTATTTCGGTATAAGCTAGCTGGGCGGCCGGGACAAACAAGCAGCCCCTCTTACAACAATTCCATTATTGTGGCGTGAGTTTCCCCTTATAATAAGTAAAAATATAATTTTTTATCTTTAAGCTAACCTGGTTATTTCATGAATTGAGCTAACTTCTACATTCCACACTTTTTGTTTGCTATTGATAACTAATCAGGGGTCAGGAAAGAGGGCAAAGTTATCATCAGGCTACTTCCTGTTGTGTGGCAGCATCGAAGTCCTCGAGGCTTCATTTTCACTGTCAGCGTGTAATCGGGGGTGTAGGACTCTGATTCTGTAGGGAGGGTTGCTCCTCCTGTAATAACAACTGGATAAAGGGTTGGTTAGAAGATTTTTAAAATTTGTTGCAGAGGAAATCTAGATAAGAAGTTTATAAGACAGGGAACAATTAGTAGGATTAGGAAAAGAAAGAGAAGGGGAGTTAAGAAAGATCCATATTGGAGCATCATGTTCCACCAGCCAGAGCATGGAGGTGTTCCTTATGACTTTGGGGATTAGTCTGGAGTGTTGGGTCTTGTCTTTTATTTACTATACCCTATTGGTTGACTTAGAAGCAACATTCCTCTCTGAGGAAGAAGTAAAGGCCACCCTTCTCCACTGTTAGAAGATCTAGTCCTTGTTGATTTTGTACTACTGTGGTGGCCAGTGAGCTTAATTTGGTCCTGGAGGGTGAGGATGGTCTGAGCCATGGGTTGGAGGTCCTGAATGAAGATGTGAACAAGTAAAGGTACTTT
This sequence comes from Ondatra zibethicus, assembly GCA_004026605.1. Lineage (NCBI taxonomy): Eukaryota > Metazoa > Chordata > Mammalia > Rodentia > Cricetidae > Ondatra > Ondatra zibethicus. The sequence continues at coordinate 88,271 of PVIU01007567.1, read as the reverse complement.
ACCAGGTATTACCCCTAATTTAGGAAAGAGAACAACAGGGTACAAGTCCCAGACCACCCTGTAGGTATGCAGTAGCAATTTGAGTGCCATAAATGACAGAGGTGTTGTGAATATTTGGAGATATGGGCTGGATGGTGGTGCTGAGGGTTAGGGTATTACTAGAGTCTGAAGAATCCAGTGTACCCATAAAATGAGTACCTGGGGTGTCGACGGAAGTTTCTGTCCTGCCCAGTCCTGTAGCCATTCAGTCCCAAATAAACAGACAGAAGCTTATATTAATTATGCACTGTTTGGTCTATTGTTCAGGCTCATTACTAACTAGTTCTTACAAGTTAAATTAACACATAATTCTTATCTGTGTTTAGCCATGTGACTTGGTACTTTTTCTCAGTAAGGCATCCTCATCTTGCTTCCTCTGTATCTGGCTGGTGACTGTGTCTCTGCCTTTCCTCTTCCCAGAATTCTCCTAGTCTGATTGACCCACCTATACTTCCTGTTTAGCTACTGGCCAATCAGTGTTTTATTAAACTAATATGAGTGACACATCTTTACAGTGTACAAGAGCATTATCTCACAGCATGCTGGTGAGTTAAAGCAGTCTACAATACCAAAGAGAGATGTGGGAAAGATGAGGGGTAGCAGGAATAATTGGTTCAGAGCAGTTAATGAACAGCAAGGTAAGAGAGTCTAATAGACTGATGGGGAAAGCCACAAATGCCAATTGTGAGTTTGACCCTGGAGAGACACACAACCAGCAATCTCCAAGGCAGCCGGGCAGAGTGTTATTCAGTAGCTGATATGCAGAGGTCTGAAACAAGAGATGGAGTGACCATGAGGACTGAGAGGTGGGATCAGTGTCACACAAGATAGGAGACATTAGGGAGGCAAGAACCTTTGATGAATGAGATCACACCTTCTATTTTTCCTATACCTAGATATTGGGGTTGGGTGGGGTGTATTCTCTGTGTGTTTTGACCATACCTGTAGTATACTTATTGAACAGGTCATAATACAGTTTGCCGGTGCCATCTGATGTCCCGTGGGTCTTGAATGTTGAGGTGGAAGAATCCTTCCTGTATGTAAAGATGAGAGGGGGAATTTGGATGTCCCAGATTTGTCTCCTGGTATTTGCAAGACAAATATGGGCAACATCCCTAACTTTCTGGCCATTTCTTACAGTAATATTCCTTTTGGTTATAGAGAAAACAGGCATGAGAGTAAGTCCCAGTGAGGGAGAGATGGATAAGGGCGTTATAGGGAACTGGATTGGTATTTGACAGCCTGGTATAAAGCAATTTCCCAACCCTATTAGAATGGGCTGTTGGTTAGAGATTCCTTTGCTACTTGAAAGGCCCAGGCAAGAGTTCAAACTGTTGATCAGTGGTTTGGGCTGAGAGGGCCCAATGAAATTTACAAAAAGGTTTGGCAAGGGGGACTTGTGTGAGGGGTCAAGGGTGAGCAAGAAAGAAGAAAAAGGGGATCCAAGAATCTAAGAGTCAGTCACCCCTAGGAAGGATAGAATTTTATCCTTGGTGGTGGGGACTGTGAGTGATTAGATTAGGCATTTTCTGTCTAGGGTGATGGCCTGAGGGGTGGAACTGGACCTTAGAGGATGACACCCTGTATCCCCAGCCAGACAGGAAGATTAGTAAGAGTAGGTGACAATCTGACTAATCTGGTTTCTATGGCAAACTAGTGCTCTAGTTTCTGCAGTTTCCTCCTAATGCCTGGGGCTGCCTGGTTAGTAAGGGCTCAAGCACTTAGGAGGGAAAGGCATTGGAGAGTTCGCTGCAGTGGCTGAGAAAGTGTACAATGGGAGAGTGCAGAGGGAAGAGCAGAGGAGAAAAGAGCAGCAGGAGAACCGTCACCTTGCTAGTGTGCTGTTGGCTGCTACGGCAGGAGCAGAGGAACACGGAGGGCAACTACGGTGCCTGGATGCTGGAGAAGAGGACAAGAAACCAAAAGGTAGTAAACGAAGGCCCTGGCTGGGAAAGGATCAGTGTGTGTTCTGAAAGGAGGAAGGGCTCTGGGCGAGATAATGCCCATGGAGGAAAGCTAAGGACAGCAGCAAGGTCCTTAGTTTAGAGATGGACAGCAATGAAGGAAGATGGGGTTTGGCTCCCCTCCTTGAACCCAGGGTAGCCCTGAGATTGGAGGGGAAAAGATTGACTTCATAGTGGATACAGGAGCTGAGAATTCAGTATTATTAAAGGCCAGTGGGCCCATGACAAATAAAAAGATCTGGGTTCAAGGGGCCAAGGGGCAAAGCCTTATACATGGACCACCCAAACAATGGTGGACTTAGGAATGGGCCGGGTAACCCACCCATTTCTGGTAATCCAAGAATGTCCTTATCCCTTGTTGGGCCATGATCTATTGGCTAAAATGAAGGCCCAGACACATTTTTCTGATGAGGGGGACAAACTGCTCAATAAAGATGGGAAACCTATTCATGTACTGGTAATCAGCAGCTTGGCTGAAGAGAATAGGCTGCACCAATGGCCCTGAGCCTGACCTACAGTTGGAAAGATGACTTCAGGAGTTTCCATCAGCCTGGGCCAAACAGGAGGGATGAAACTGGCAGTGCATTGTCCCCTGTTTATGTGGAAATTAAGCCGGGGATAGATTTGGTCAAAGTCCACCAGTACCCTATGCCCTTAGAGGTCAAGAAAGACATCACCCCATATGTCAGGCAGCTGCTGGACTTGGGAGTCCTACAGCCCATGCAATCAGCCTGGAACATGCCTTTACTGCCTATTAAGAAATCTCATACCAATGATTACAGGCCACTCCAGTGATGGGATTGCCCTCTGTCTGCTGTGAATGTTATTTGATAATAAAGAAGCTGCTTTGGGCCTATCACAGCACAGAATAGGCAAGGCGGGAATTCCAAGCAGATAGAGGAGGAGAAAGTAGGCGGAGTCAGGGAGACATCAAGTAGCTGCTGGAGGAGACAGACCCCAGAACCTTGCCAGTAGGCCATGACCTCGTGGTGATGCACAGATTAATAGAAATGGGTTGATTTAAGATGCAAGAGCTAGCTAGAAAAAGGCACAAGCTAATAGGCCAACCATGATTTAATTAATACAGTTTCTGCGTGACTATTTCTGATCTGGGCGGCCAGGACTGAACAATCAGCCTCCACCTACACTCCAGGACTTAAGGGAAGTCAATAGGGTGATTGACATACACCTCACAGTGCCTAACCCTTACTCACCTCATTGCCCCCAGCCTGACAGTGCTACACTGTTCTAGACCTAAAACATGCCTTTTCCAGTCTTCCTCTGGCCCCCCAAAGCCAACCATACTTCACCTTTGAATGGCATAACCCAGAGATTGGCGTCAGCAGTCAGCTGACATGGATCAGTCTACTATATGGATTCAAAAATTCTCCCACCAACTTTAAACATGAGGACCTGGGTGAATACTGGGCATAGAACCCAGATGTCAGTCTGTTGCAATATGTAGATGACTTTCTGATGGCAGCCATGGATGGGGAGACTTGCCTGAGTGGGACTGAATGGCTACTGCGAACTCTATGGGACCTATGATACTGTGCCTCAATCAAGAAGGCCCAAATCTGTAAGCAGCAGGTAACGTACCTGGGGTACCTCCTGAAGGAAGGACAGTGGTGGCTTAAGATCCCAACCTGCACCACGGCTAGACAAGTGAGAGAGTTCTTAGGTACAGCGGGCTTCTGCCACTATGGATTCCAGGCTTTGCTGAATTGGCTAAGCCTCTATAAGTGGCCACCAAGGAAGGGCAGAACCTTTTATGGACAGAAAATCATCAGTAGGCCTTTGACAAACTCAAATAAATTTTGCTCTCAGCCCCAGCGTTGGGTTTGCCAGATGTGACTAAGCCTTTTCACTTATTTGTGGATGAGCATAGAGGAATAGCTAAAGGTGTCTTGACCCAATCTTGGATCCTTGGAAATGACCTGTGGCCTATATGTCCAAGAATGTCATTGGATATGACCTGTGGCCTATCTGTCCAAGAAGTTAGACCTTGTGGCAGCCCGATAGTCCCGTCTCTGCATAATAGCGGCTGAGGCCTTACTGGTAAAGGATGCAGATAAATTGAATCTGGGACAAAATCTTATCATAACTACCCCCTCATGCTTTGGAGGGAGTCCTCAAGCAGCCCCCTGACAGGTTGCTGAGCAATGCCAGCATGACTCAGTATCAGACATTGTTACTCAGCCCTGCCAGAATAACGTTTCAGGTGCCCACAGCCCTGAACCCAGCCACCCTACTACCTGACCCAGACTTGGAAGTGCCTTTGCATGACTTCTCTGGAATCTTGGCTTAAGTTCACTGTGTCTGACCTGATCTGAGGGACACTCCTCTGCCTGATGTGGAAGGCACCCAGTACACCTGGAGCAGTTTTGTACAAAATGGACAGAGGGACGAAGGGGCAGTGACCACTTCAGAGGAGGTAATCTGGGCTGAGCCAATGCCTACAGGCACTTCCACTCAAAGGACCGAGTTAGCTCTAGAACTGAGACAGGGACAATAGCTGCTGTGCGTTTGCACCGCTCATCTACATGGGGCGATGTATAAAGGAAGGGGACTACTGACTGAGGAGGGAAAAACTATTAAAAATAATAAAGAAATTCTGGCCCTCCTCAAGATGCTATGGAAGCCCAAGAAAGTGACCATCATACATCGTCCGGGGCCCAACAATTTGGCAGATAAAACTGCCCAGGAAGTAGCAGTGCAAACCAGCCCAATCCTGGCTACAACCCTGGTAGATCCAGGATCCCCTGCCTTCCCTGAAACTCCCAAATACACCAGGAGGATCTGGCCTGGATAAAATCCCTCCCCATGGTGCAATGCCTGGAAAGATGGCAGCGATCAGCAAACAGCACAATTATTCTGCCTGACCATCTGGGCAGATACTGCTCCAAAAGTTTCACCGCTCCCCTCACATGGGGATTTGTAGGATGCAAGATCTATTGAGATACTCAAAAACTAAAGTCAGAGATGGATAGCAAAAAAATTGCAGGCATAGTCTCTCAGTGCAAGGCCTGTGTGCTGACCAATGCTGCTGCCAGTCCTAAAAATCCTGGAACCCGGCTCAGAGGAAAGAAGCCTGGTGTGTATTGGGAGGTAGATTTCACAGAAATTAAACCTGGCAAGTATGGGCAGAAATATCTGTTAGTGCCTATAGACACCTTCTCGGGCTGGATGGAAGCATTCCCTGCCAAGCACAGGACAGCATGGGTGGTGGCAAAAATGTTCCTAGAAGATATCTGGCCTAGGTATGGATTTCCCACTGTGACAGTATCAGACAATGGACCAGCTTTTGTGTCCCAGGTAAGTCAGAATTTAGCACTGGAGAGTGACGGGAAATTACATTGTGCTTACAGACCCCAGAGTTCAGGGCAGGTAGAAAGAATAATCAGAACTCTAAAAGAGACCTTAACCAAATTAGGCCTGTAGATTGGTGCAGACTGGGCGATCCTCCTCCCCTTTGCCTTGTTTAGGGTTAGGAACTTGCCACATCAGATGGCATGGACACCCTTTGAGATTATGTTTGGGACCCAACCCCCTATTATTCCCAACCTGCAGACAGATCTCCTGGTGGAGCTGGATGATAGAGACCTCCTTGATGCCATACAAGGAGTCCAATGGGCACATAAGCATGTACGGCCAAAGCTCAGGGCCCTCCTGAACCCCACGGGTGCTGGCCAAGGGACTGGGTCCATGTTAGAAGGCATCGCTAGAGCCCAGGTGGAAGGGACCTTTCGTCACCCTGCTGACGACACCCACTGCCATTAAGGTTGACGGCATAGTCTCCTGAATCTATTACACTCATGCCAGACCTGCAGATCCCTTCGCACTCAAAGAAGACTACAGAGGAGAAGGATGAGAAGTTCTTTTAAGAAGGCTGGCACAGTTCAAAGAAAGACTTGGAACTATACAACTAATGGTTGCCTGATACCAACTGGTGGTAACAGATGTGACAGGAGAGGCTCATTGTCAACCCTCGTCAGAGGGAACTCAGAGGGGCTTGATGGAATTAGATGAGCTGGGACAAAGCAAAGACCCATATTGGGTTCTCATAGGCGCAAGAAAGAGAATGAAGGAGCAGGACAAATTCCATTTTGAGAAAGAACTCCATTTTAGCTGCACTTGACCTAGAGCTGACCCAGCTTCAGTTAAAGTCAAAATAACATTTCTAAGAAAAACCACAAACACTGTGCCTGCCCCCGGTCAAAGTGACCCCACCCAGTGGCCAGCCAATGGCTAGCAATAATGCTTGCTTAAGATGTCCTTGTGGGCATCTGATAATTGCTGTTTGGAAACTCCCCTAGGCCCAGCCAGTGAATTCAAAGGTCGCCTACTCTTACTGAATTTGTATCCAATCATGTAACACCAAGGCTGTACCACCCTGCTTGAGGTTTTTCCCTTTAAAAACTCCCTGCTTTAAAGGTTCAAGACTGGTCGGCTCCACCTGCTGCATCGGAGTGCTGAATGATGATCCAAACTCAAGTTTGTAGTCAATAACCCCCTGTGTGCTAACATCAGATACCGGCTCTGTGGTGGTCTTGTTTGGGGGTCTCATCACAGAAACAACAAAAACACACCTAATGTGACTACAAGTTTGATTATAATAGTGACTAATTACTAAGCTGCAATCATCTATATATTGTATAAGCTTAGATTTAGGAAGAGACAAAGAGAGTAAATCAGAGGCCAAAGCCTGGCCCAAATAGATGCAAGCTGTGCTGGAACACCAGGGCAAGGCAGTCCAAGTGACTTGGGTGGAAAGGTGAGTGTCCAGGTCAGTACAAGTAAAGGCAAAGATATCTTGTGATTAGAGATCAAGATAAATGGAGAAGAAGGCATCCCTCTGAGGGGATGGTGGAGAGGAGAGATTGGGGTGGAGAGGAACTACTGAACAGTTAGTAGGAGGTCCTGAACCAAGCAGTAGGTTTGTTCTGTCGGATTTCTTTAAACAGCAAGTATGGGAATGTTAAAAGGGGAAGATGTGGGGGCGAAGGTTTTTTCTTATGAGTCAGAGATAAGAGGTTTCAACCCTTGAGACTGTGGAGAAAGAGTGGGTATTGGCCCTGGGTGGTGCAATTGGTAGGGTTTTGTAATTGGATGGTGAATGGGGATGGTATTTGGCTATTGAGGGGTTTGAATGACCCATACTCATGGCTCCACCTAGGAGGCCAATAAAGGAAGTGACTGTCAAAAGGTATGTCTTGGAGAAGGAGGAGAAAGGCAACAGCTGTTGAACCCAGAGTCAAGGAGTCGGGGGAGCAAAGGAAAGAAGCTCCCACTTTGTCCTCTCCCAGCAAGAGGATGGCACATATTGGTACCACTAGGGAGGAGTAGGGAAAGGTAACACCCCACAGATACAACTGAGTGGTGGGGTTTGATGAGGTTGGTAAGGCTGCTCCCCCCAAAAAATAGGGGAAATAGAAGAAGAGATGGATCCCCCAAACTCTGGAAGAACCAAATAAATCCAGAAGGAAGGAGATGGGTCACCCAAATACCACAATAACTACGTAGGGTTCCCAGTTGGAGATGACAGTGGTCAGGCCAAGGGAGTTTCATTCCCAAAATGGTGTCATGCCACAGGGTCTGTATAGGTTTTTAACTGTCAACCACTGTGTTACAAATTTGAAGCTAACCCTTTTGTTACAGATTTTTACAAATTTTGAACCATACCCAATATACTTATACATTTTCATGTACAGAAATTTTACACGATAGTTTTACAAATTTTAAGATTCATACCTGAGCAAAAGTTTTAGAGACTTAAACCAAAACCAAAAAGAGTATGAGATGAGTAGCAACGGCCTCTGGTGAGAACAGTCTGGTTTTTTTTGTTTGTTTGTTTTTGGTTTTTTTTTGTTTTTATTAAGTATACAATATTCTGTCTACATGTGTGCCTGAAGGCCAGAAGAGGGCACCAGACCTCATTACAGATGGTTGTGAGCCACCATGTGGTTGCTGGGAATTGAACTCAGGACCTTTGGTAGAACAGGCTATGCTCTTAACCACTGAGCCATCTCTCCAGCCCCGAATAGTCTGTTCTTTTGTCCAGTTTTGCTCTCCTTTTCGCATCACATAGTCGGGTGACCCACCTGACATGGGACAGAGATTTTGGAGGAAACTTTAAGCAAGTACACTTGTATCTAGAGGACAGAGTCAAAACCCAATTCTAGAGTCAGCTTTTCACTGAAGTGAAACAGCATAAAACAACAATATAATACTGCCCATACCTAAAAGATACCCAAATCCCTGTAAAGCTGAATCCAAGTAAGCTGAGAACAAATAAGGCTTGGAGATAGGAATTTCTGAACTCTGGCTATAGAGGACCCTGCAGGAGAGAACTGAAAGATACGCCAGCCCTGAGGGTGTGTGTGTGGAGTGTGTGCATGCCACAGCTGGCCTACTCCTTGACTCTCTCCCTCACCTGCCCTGTCTAGCTCCCAGTTCCCACATCTGCAGATCCATCAATGGTAACTTAAAAAGACAGAACATTAGACCAGGCGGTGGTGGTGCACGCCTTTAATCCTAGCACTAGGGAGGCAGAGGCAGGCAGATCTCTGTGAGTTTGAGGCCAGCCTGGTCTAGAAGGGCTAGTTCCAGGACAGCCAGAGCTACATAGTGAAACCCTGTCTGGAAAATCAAAACAAAAGACAGAACATTCACACAGCGCAGTGGGGGTGGGGCAGACAAAAACAAACAGGGCTTGGAATGGAGATGAGAGAAAGCTTGAACAGAGGAATGGATCTTCCCGTTTCCTGACTGCTCCCAGCAGTTGTAAAAGTACTGAACAATCTCAGGATCTGGGGTGCTGTTTGGCAGCTCTCTGGGTTGGTTATCTAAGGGATATCGAGGCCAGATTTAATTGCAAAAGCAAATAAATTTGTGGCCCTTTAGGTCAGATGCCAGGTACAGGGTATGGGAGTTTGATACATGGCATCCCAAGGGAGAAGAAGAGGGTATGGATGATGCTGTTCCCATGGGTGAGAGAGACAGAGATCGAAGTCTGTATTGAGGGCGTCCTGAAGACTCGAGAGGACCAAGAGAACACCGATCAATAAGTGGCTCTTAACAGTAACCATACTTAGGGGTCAGGGCTAATAGTCCAAAGAGATTCAGTACCTGATAGCAGGGCTTTCTACAAAGCCAGAAGGCAAAAACAGGAAAAAGAACGCAGGAACAAAGTCTCATCCACAGGAAAGGGTTGGAGACAGGGATGGTGGAAAGGGCCAGCTGTAGCCTTAAATAATGGCTTGGGAGTACCTCTGCCCCAAGTGGACCAGAGGAGTGCAGGAGACTCAGCTCACTTCTTTGGACTCAGGAAAGTGTTCCCACCAACCGAGGGGAAACTTCCTGAGTTGTTGCTGGTTGGTGAGGTGCCAAGTGATAGGTGAGCTGGAAGGCAAGCCTGCTGCAGGTGGACTGGAGATGGAGGACAGGGACCCAGTGAGCTCAGACCCTGAGAGGGAGAACAGACACCTGGAGAACCTGTTCAAGTCATAGAACTTAGAACATAGAACATAGAAACATAGAAACATAGAACATAGAACATAGAAAGAGGTTTCTGACACAAGGGGATCTTGGTGACTGGGAGCCAAGGAATACCATAAAGTCACACCACACAACAAACCCCACACAAGAGATTTATTGGGCAAAAACACAGGATGGCAGCTTCCTCTGCGTGGGAACAGAGAAAGCAGTAGATTGGGTGGAAGGGTGGGCTTCTGGAGGGTCTTTGGAGCATGCGCAGTGAGCTCCTGGAAAAGTACAGCGTGGTCAGATGTATTGCTTGGCTGTGAATCCTGAGTCGTGGGGGTGAGGATTTCCAAGTCCCTGGTTTGGGCATTGGCCAGTTACTAGCCTGTTACTCTCTACTTAATCTGGCCAGAAGATTTGGAGAAATTAAAAGTACCACCGGTTCTTCCTATGCCAGCCAGACCAGGAGAGACAGACTCCCTCAGGAGGGAAGAAGCCCGGAGGCCGACTCTACTACGCCTGGTCCCTTCTCTCCCCAGCATACAAGGAGCAGCTTCACCTATGGATAACGACGGTGTAGGCAGGTGTCATCTGAGGTTGCAGGAGCACCCCTGATTTCCCCTAAGAGAAGCACCACCAGCAGCACATCCAGTTACAGGCAAGTAGATGGGGAGGAGAGACCCTCGCCTCCCTCGGGGGTTATGTTTCCTTCTCTTCCAGTGACTTGTATAATTGGAAGACCCTGAGCCCTCCCTTCTCTGAAAAGTCACAGGCCCTCATCAGTCTCTCGGAAACTGTCTCTTACACTCAAAGCTATCCTGAGATGGCTGCCAGCAACTCCAGGCCACCCTGTCCACAGCTGAGGAATGATGCAGGATCCGGCTGGAAAGCAGGGAGATGGCTCAGGGGCTGTGTAGAGGAATCGATGTTGGACAGTGAAGCCCAGATAGAACAAACCTTCCCATCTGTTATGATTCGCAAGCCTTCCCTGTCAGTACCTGTCCTTTAAGAGACAAACTCCGCCCACTCCCAATCTCCCCCTTCCTGCCAAGGCAAGCTGGTCTGAGCTCTCTTCCCTACTCTCTCCATCCGCCATTCTTCTGAAGAGGCAGCTCTCTGCCTCCCTCGCCACTCCTCTTCTCTCCTCTCCTTCTTTCTTCTTCTCTCCCTCTCCCTACACCCCTTTTAATAACTTCATACTCAATCTCTGTCCACATGGCATATTCTGTTTCCTACCTGCTGTGGCTCCCCATACACCATCTTAAATGCTACATTCTGTAGTCTTTGAAAGGGTTGAAGAATATCTATCTAACTGAAATATATCTCTATATATCTATAAAACCTAACTAACATGATTACAAGCTTGACTATTACAGATGACTATCTATTAACCTGTATTTCTTAATTATACATTACATTTTTAAATGAGTCACACAACCTAATACCTTAATCAAGAGCAGAAATAGACATAACAAAATTGACCTAAAATTTGTATCACTAAACCAAGATCCAGAACAATGCAAATCTCTAAAGCATATCCTTTAAATGTAAACAAACATTTATAAACAATATTTGGGAATATGGGTGTAGTTCTCTCTCCAAACTGCTTCGTGCTTTTTGTTGGGCAAAGTATTTTTGGGATGTTCACGGTGACTTTTTGGGTGGTCTTGGTCCATCAAACCACATTAGTTTGGAATTAATTCACAGGTTCTCATCTTCTGTGGAAACAGAAGCAGCATATCCTCAGACTCAAATTCTGAAGTCAAGATACCTTTATGTTGGTTTAACTTACAGTCCATATAATGAAATGTCTCTCGTTACATAGCTGTTTAACAGTCAAAAAATTCAAAGAAAACACAATAATATACATAATCCAGACTCTCTGTGTATATTCCATCTTTACATGGCTTATTTTTCTTACTCTATTACTTTTTCTACAAGTTTAATATTTATTTTATTACCTTTACTCCTTTAATCTATGTCTGTCTGTACTCTTTTATATTACATTTACTGTCTCTTTCTTTTTCTTCTCTCTCCCAAGCCTACATACGTACATTTTTTAAACATACTGTGTCTCATCTAGAGGTCTTTTATGTCTGAATCTGTCCTATTGTGTATCTGTAATTATTTTCTGACCAGAACCACTTCTTAATTTGCTAAGTGGGCATGGCTAGGGTCAACATGGCCCTGGCTGCTTGCTCCACCCAGGCCAACATGGCAGAGACATGTTTGCTGTCTCTGAGAGCCATGTACATTGCCCCATTTTTAGGCACATAGCAGGTCTATGTTGCCATTAAGCAAGTTGCAGCACTCTGTTCACAGACCCCATTGAAATGCTCCATAGCTGGACCTCTCAAAAAGAGTCAGAGCCCTTAGTGCTGGTGAACCAGGAAACCACCATTTTGAAACTGAGATGAATTTTTTTTCCTGCTATGCTAAATTAGGGAGACCTCTCTTAAAAGAGCTGTGGCATACCACCAGCAGGCAGCAAAGTTCTGGCTACCAAGAAGTCATTCTTAACTCTGTTCTTTTATGTGGATATAGTCGACCACATTGGCGCACCGATTTGTTGTAGGAGGCCGTTTGTTTATTTCCTGGCTGCCCAGACTCCCAAAATAACCACACAGAAACTGTATTAATTAAATCACTGCTTGGCCAATCACTATAGCATATTGCTAGCAAGCTCTTACATATTAAATTAACCCATTTCTATTATTTTATATTTTACCATGAAGGTCATAGCTTACTGGCAAGTTTCAGCTGGAAGCTCGCATTTTCCCCTCTGGTGGCTACATGGCTCTTCTGACTCCGCCTCCTTTCTCCCACCATTCAGTTTACTTTTCCCTTCCTAGCTCTATTCTGCTAAGCCACTGGCAAAAACAGCTTCTTTATTCATTAAACAATAAAAACAACACATATACAGAAGGACTTCCACATCAGGCTACAATTGATAAGATCCCCTCCTCCTGGTCAGTTTTTGTTGAGATCACCTTCAGCACTTCCCATGAGCAAGGATGTTGGGCTCTGCCCTAGTTCTACGCTCAGTGAAGGGTGCATTCATTTTTTTTGGGCCCAGGGCCCTAGCACCACCTGAGCAGAGTCTTCACTTCTCAGATCTATGGATCCTTTTCAGGATACGGTTCCCCTCTCTGCCTAGTGCCTCTCGGGCAACTGACCTTTCTCTGTCCCAGTTATCTTGTGATTGAATGGATAACGGCCTGAGCCAGTCATTTATCTTTCTGCCTCACCCATGAGAAACAGGCTGACAAAACCATATACATTTCCAACTTCAGCTGGCAGACAGTTAAATGGGAAGAGTTACAGCATGTGAGCAACCACATGATTGCCGCCATTTTGTTTGAGGTTGAGATAGGAAGGAGCCACAGACTCATAAGATTCTGCCCTTAGCCAAAGGGCACCCACAGTCAGAGTATGTTGCATTGAGGGGCTTGGGCTGCATTCCCAGCACCTGGTTCCCAGCGCAGGGCCCCTTGTGCCACCCGGCTCCCGGTGTGTACCTGAAATAATTACACGGAAACTGTATTCATTGAAATACTGCCTGGCCCATTAGCTCTAGCCTCTTATTGGCTAACTCTCACATGTTTGTTTAACCCATTTCTAATAATCTGTGAGTCACCACAAGTCGTGGCTTACCGGGAAAGATTCAGCGTGTCTGATCTGGCAGGCTTCATGGTGGCGGCTCTCTCTGGCTCTGTCCCCTTCCCAGCATTCTCTTCTCTTTATCCTGTCTATCTAAGTCCTGCCCTATCAGAAGGCCAAGGCAGTTTCTTTATTAACCAATAAAAGCAACCCAAATACAGAAGGACCCTCCTACACCATTTCCCCCTTTTCTATTTAAACAAAAAAGAAAGGCTTTTATTTTAACATAGTAAAATTACATATAACAAAACAGTTATCAAGCAAGAATTACAGTTACCACCTATTTTATCTTTTATCATAGCAATGGAAAACCATCACTATAACTACCCATTCTTTAACTCCATCAAAGACTCCAGAAGGATAAGATATTACCTAAGTAAACAAGAAATAAGCAACTTCCAAACTCTATAAATGACAGAGACATCTCACTGCCTGTACAGTCACCCAAAGTTCCTTTGTACCGTTGGGGCATCCATCTTTAGCCTACAGGCTCATAGTATCCAGCAGACTTTTCCATGAAGCAGGAAAATTTAAAGACAGTTTAGTCACTTTCTTTTGTATCCTGCACAATGTCTCACAGACTCTTTCATGAAGCAGGAACCCTGAAGGATCATTTCACCTTTAGGCAAGTTTAGTAGTCCTCTCTCTGCGGGTTTTTTGTGTCCAGTTTATGCAACAGTCCAGGCAAGAGCAGTTTCTTGCCCAATTCCATAAGGAGTTTCTTTGATGCCCATCTTCCTCTTGAAGTAGCTGGTGCTGCCAGGAGCAGACGTGTCTCATTGTCATGAAAAGTCCTAAGTTATTAAAATATTTAAATGCCATGTTCTGTAGTCTTTGAAAGATATGAAGAATGCCTATCTGAAATATATCTATGCACATCTAGAAAATCTAACATGACTACAAACTTGACTATATCAATGACTATCCATTAACAACCTATATTTTCTAATTATACATTACATTTTTAAATGAATTACACAATCACAAGACCTTAATCAAGATCAGAAATACATATATATAACAAAATTGACCTTAAATTTCCCTCCTACACCAAGAATAGCTAGCTACATGACCTGCAGCTGATCTGTTCTCTTCCACCTGCTAAAAATCTGCAACTTTGCCTGGTGGTGGTGGCACACGCCTTTAATCCCAGCACTTGGGAGGCAGAGGCAGGTGGATCTCTGTGAGTTTGAGGCCTACAAGAGCTAGTTTCAGGACAGGAACCAAAAGCTACGGAGAAACCCTGTCTCGAAAATCCAAAAAGAAAAGAAAGGAAAAAATCTGCAACTTTAATTCTCCAGTTTCTTACTTTTTCTCTCTCTCCCTTTAAATGCCCTGCCTGTTTGTTACAAAGTGTCAGTCAGAGATATAAAAAAGCCAGCTTTCTTTCACTCACTTTTCATTTAACTTTATGGACAACTTAAATTCAACTGCGTGTATATGTACCTGTACTTACTGTTTAAAAAATGTTTTAAGCAGTCCTAATAAGCTCTGTTTGTTGTATCTCCTTCCAGACTAAAAAGGCAATAAAGTCTCAAATATTTCAAATTGGTATGTACTTTTAAATAATGATAAATATATAAATTGTTACAACACACTGTATATGTGATTCAACTCTTCTTTAAAATTTATTCTATATAATGATAAAATTAAAGCTAACCTGTGAGCTGTTCTTCACTATCATCAGTTTTACTGTTAAGTTTCTATTGCAAACAATTTTTTCTTCTTTGTCCTTCACAAGTATAAATTTATCTTGCTAAGTTAAAACCATTACAGTCAAGCTGGAGGACTCTGGGTAAAACATTCCTCCACAACCTCTCAGCCTGGACCCAGCTCTTCAGACAGATCCTATACTATATAACTTATATGTACTCAAAAGACAGCCCTCAAATGGTCAGAGATCTGGGAAATATGGCATTTAAATGTTTAATTATTAAAAGACTTTTCATAACAGAGACACAGGTTGGCTCCTAGCAGCACCACCCCATTTCCTCCAAAGAAGACAGAAGACAGATGGGCACAGAACAATGTCCATCCATAATTCACTTCAAGGAAAGCGCTAACCACTAGGAAGAACTGCCTTTTATCTGAACTGCTGAAGCTCTCCAGACAGGGGACGAAGGAGAACTGGAATTGACTGCCTGGTTGCAGAGGGCAAGGTAGGTTAGTCTTCCTACAGATTCCTAACCCACAGTCTCTCCTGAGGCCTGGCAGGCCTTGCCCTAACAGCAGAAGGCAAATGCAACTCTGAAGTCGCTGCCGCCAATGACTATGAAGGACCCTGGGGAATGGCTGTCCAGATAGCCAATCAATTAAGTTCTCTGTCATTTTTTAGATCAATAAATCAAGAAAAATTTTAACCTTCTCAAGATCTATCATGCAATTTGATGGCTGAGAGGTTTTCCCAGCTTAAAAGGACGACCTCACAAAATAGATTTCAGCATAACTTTTTACCATGTTTAAATAAAAGGGGTTTTAAGATGCAAAGCTCAAACAAGAAGGTGTTTTAAGGTATAGAAATGCAAGTGATTAAGGTGTGTGCCTGCACGTTATAAAGGTCTCAGGACAAAACGTTTCAGAATGTAAAAAAAATGTTTTAAGGTGTACAAATGCAAGCTATCAGATTTCTCTCTCTCATTATGCTACTGTTCATAGTCTTAACATTCATCAATAAGGTTCTGATAAGCTATTAATCTAACTCTGGCACAGTACTACCACTACTATACTGCAAGATCAAGATTTTAAATTCTGTTTGGTCATTTTCTACCTAAAAGATTTCATTGTGCAAAACATCTGTCACAGTCATTTCTGGCATAAATATACTGCCATTTATATACAATGTATATGTCTAAAATTTATGTTTTCACAAACTCAGAGAATTCTTGAGTTCCAGGGAGCCAACTTGGATGATTCGCCTTAAACATGTCAGATGCACCCCTCCCTCAATTACCAGGCCCTAAGAGCCCATGTCTTCCCACCGTTCCCTGTCCCTGACATCCTCTCCTTCAATCACCAGGACCTAAAGAAAAATATTTTTCTTCCTAAATTTAACCCTGTCCTCTGCTCAACACCTCACCAGGTCCAAGAGACACCAGAAAATTCTACACCACAAAGCCCGGAGAACAGTGAAGCTACCCAGGACATGGCCAGCACCCCAGCTTTCTCAGGTTCCCCAAGATTTCAGTGCCCACAAATCAGCAGGAAGCAGTCTCGAGAACTCGACACCCTCATCCCCTAAACCTGCCACGCCTAACTTCTTGCCTTTTTATGATAAGAGGAAGATGGGAATGTTATGATTTTGCTAGCCTTCCCTGTTTGTACCCTGTTCCTTTAAGAGACAAGCTCCACCCACTTCCAATCTTCCCCTTCCCACTGAGGCAAGCTGGTCTCTGCTCTCCCTTCTCTTTCTCTCTCTCTGCCTGCCATTCTTCTGAAGTGGCAGCTCTCTACATCCCTCCTCTCTCCTCTTCTCTCCTCTCTTTCTCTCTCTCTTCCTCCCCTCCCTTTCTCCTCCTACACCCCCCTTTAGTAAAACTTCATACTCAGTCTCTGTCTGCATGGCGTATTCTGTTTCCTACCCACCACAGTCCCCAACCTATCATTAGACCTACCAGGGTCACTTACGCTGAAATCTTTCACCATCCCCTGGCAGACTGGAATACTAGCACCAGCGGAAGTAGGGGGTCACTGTTGGTGACCACAAGCATTATGCAGTGAAAGTACAGTTTACAGTCTCTAAGCTTACACCAAACTTGCAAGGCTTTGGGAACCTGCTTTCTGAATAGTCACTGTCAATTCTGTAGGAATCTTGTGAAGCCATGGCTTTTCTCCCTTTTATAATGAGATTCATCTCAAAATATCCCTGCAGCATACAAATCATTTTTTAAACATGTCTTTTCCTGTACTGGCAACTGGTTGACCTTTCCACATTGTGAGTCCCTGGTGTGAAAGCATTCACTCAGCCAGACCTTTGTTCTCATAGTCAAATCTACATAAAGCTAGATCCCCACAATTATCCTTAATGGCATGAGTCTTGCAAATAGATTACATAAGGACCTCAAAAGACAGGCACTGAGTGGAAGAGACAGCATGTCTGCCCTTACTGATAAATAAGTCGGGATGGCCCTAAAATCTCCCAACAGCCTACTCAGGAGAATGCAACCTACTGACCTTTGCTCTGCCCTAACAAGCTATTAATATTCTGTACTTACCTTCACCTTTCATTTGACACAAGATCTTAGTCTAGGAAATTAACTGTTTGTACCTTTACCCCTGAAATATGCAGGAAAAAAGCTTGTGTTGCTAAACCAGCCCCTGAGAAAGGAATTCCTTTTCACCAGCGGATACAGCACCCCACAGCAGCCTGTTGGCCCAGGGACCAAGCATCATCTACTTTCCTTCTGTAGTTTATGCTGGTTGCCATGGCTACCACAAATGCTGTGTTTCCAGCTGCCACTGGAAGTGCTTAGAGAATGCACAGACACTGTAGCATTTTCTTCCCTACATCTATCAATTACAGACTCTAGCTTAACTAAACACACAAATTTAACTAGCACACAACCCCCTTTTTTCTCTTCTTAGGATTCTGTACTGATTTAAAGCCTCATCCTTAACTAATCCAACTGGCATCTACAGGGGAGCTTCACAGCCATGCCCTCCCTGAGACATAAGATGCCCAGTTTGTCAGACTCACCTGCTTCTGTGAGTCTGTGAAACGCATACTTGGTACCATTGTTGTTGCCTATGGAATTGCTAACTATGTCTGTGTGGGTATATAAAGTGGAAATCTTGTGGGGTTGGGAGGAACATTAAAAGGGATCTTTGAAAAGGAACAGTAAGAAGCAGCGAGGGACATTGAGAGAGCATTGGGGAGAGCATTGGAAGGAACATAGGGGAAAATGGGGCCTGATGAAAAGATTTATGTGAGCTAATTTATTTAACCTCAGACCTCTTTAGCCAGTTTTCACCTACTATAGTGGTCTTTCTGAATCCTGAGAGATTTAAGGGGGCTGGCACCCCAACAGAAACTTCAACAGGACACTTTTCTCCAAGCACTATTGGTGGGGGGGCTACACATGGCAGTCAGAAAACCCACAATTCATCCAAGGTGAGTCAGGTTACTCAGGCACCTGATAAATTGCTCACTGGATCTCTGGAAAGTCTGTATGAGACACACCAAGGCTTTATCCCCACAGATCCAGATGCCCCCCAGTCAGCAAGTCAGTAATATTGCCTTGTCATGCAGTTGGCCCCAGATGTAAGGAGACAGCTGCAGAAGTTAGAGGGATCTGAGAGGATGAATAGGTCTCCACTTCTTGAAATTGCTCAGAAAGTTAGAACAACCGAAGTTTAGCTGAAGACAGACAGGGAAAGAAACTCTCCTGGGCAGTGATTGCTGCTCTTAGGAAAACAGACTGGAGAGTAAATAGGGAAACAGACCAGGAGAAAGGGAAAGACCAATATGCTTATTATAAACAGAAAGGTCACTGGAAGAAATGAATGTCCTAATGGAAGGGGGATAAAAAGGAGAGTCACCGTGTTCTCTAACTAACTGAAAACTGACAAGGTCAGGGCTCATACAGCTTGGCCCCTGGGTTCCCAGATTGATAGCAGAGATGGGAGCAAATCTGTTAACTTCCTGGTAGACATCTGAGCAGCCCATTCTGTCCTGACAGAACCTCTTACACTCCTCACTTCTAACCAAACAGTGGGACTGTGGATTAGAAAAGCAGTTGACTACTTTAGTTGCTGTTTAATGGGTCATGCTAGTAGCAGCATGGAAGACAGTGGTGCTGAGGGTGATCTGAACTGTGGGGGACTGGCTCAAGAAGCTCTAGAGAAGAATATATGTAGCCTAGAAATCACTCTTGTGACATTTTGATGAAGAATGTGACTGTTTTATGTCCTTGACTGAAGAGTCCATCTGAGGCTACAGTGAAGAGTTTGGATTAATTCCATCAGCAGAAAAAAAAAAATCTCAAAACTGCGTAGTACATATTCTTTCATGTGGTTATTTGTAGCACTGTTAATAAAAACTCAGAGACAGATATTGGGGTTCAACCTGAAGACCAGAAAAGCAAAGCAGCCAGCCACTGGCTCTTACCTTGACCTCAGTTCAAAAATAGTAATCCTGCCTCCAGTATACCTCGGAATGAGACGGAGATTGAGAGCTGTCTCCTCCCACTTTATAATCCTCTCTATTTCTGAGATTAAGGGCATGCACCACCACTTCCTGGTTTCTATGGTAAGCTAGTGTGGCTCCTGAGATTAAAGGTCTGTATCATTGCTGCAAGGTCTGTAAGACTGGCCAGTGTGGCTGTTTTACTCTCTGGTCTTCAGGGAAGTTTTATTTATTAAAATACAAATGAAATGCCACTACAGTTATTAGTGGTAACTCTAATGAAGATTTATAATGAAAAGGAGCAATCCAAGCAATAAAAAAATACAAGGTGGACAATTTGAGGACAAAAGAAGCACCAGGAAGAAGAATGAAGTTAAGTCCTGTGTTCAAGGAGATAAAGGGATTAAGAAATGGAATAAAGGGAATTGATGAGCTCAGAGCAAGATTCCATCCAGCTAAGTTTTCAACTTGTGAAGGAATTGAAGAACATTTTAGGTCCAGGTGTGGTGGCGCACGCCTTTAGTCCTAGCACTCGGAGGGCAGAGGCTGGCAGATCTCTGAGTTTGAGGCCAGCCTGGTCTACAGATTCAGTTTCAGAACAGCCAAGATTAGGCAGTGAAGATAACCATCTAGAACAAAAAGCTGGAGAAGATGTAATTGCATGAGAGAGCTGTGTTCCAGGCCCAGTAAGCAGCACAACTTGGCAGCTTTGGTCCCATGGTTCTGGCCTTAGAGTTAAGGATTGAAGAAGAGGCTATGGAATTTGCTCCCAAGACTAAGGAAAGCCATTGAGGTCAGGCCCGTGTCAGGAGTGTCCCTGAATGGAGGCCCAGAGAGGTCATTGCATGAAGCTGTGAAGTTGAAGCCTGGATTGCCTTAGAGACCCCAAGATGTTGGAGATGTCAGAGCCAGGGGATACCTGATGGGGAAAACTGCTAACAGGGAGTGGAACCAGCCCAAGAGAAAGAAGTGTGTGTCAGTCAACAAAGCTGAAAGGAGTTGGAGAACTGAGGAGTGTTTTGACATCAGACGTGGAGATGCGGAGTTTGGAGTCTGCCCAGCCGGTTTCTGTCTTGCTTGGTCCAGTATTTTCTCACTATGCTCCCTTCCCTATGTTTTGAAATGGCAATATATATCCTGAGCCATTACATGTTGGAAGTATATGATCTGCTTTTTAATTTTAATTTTACAGGGCATTACAGTTAAGAGATTGCATGAATCTCAGTAGAAACTTTGAACTTTAACCTTTTAAATAAGTTTGAGACTGCTATCGACTATGGGGACTTCTGAAGTTGGACTGAATGCAGTTTTGCATTATGATATGGCTATAGCCTCTGGGGCCAGACATGGAATGTGGTGGTTTGAAAGAAAATGGCCCCCAAAGGGAGTGTGACATTATTGGGAGGTGTAGCTTTGTTGGAGTAGGTGTGACCTTGTTGGAGGAAGTGTGTCACTATGGGGTGGGCTTTAAGGTCTCCTATGCTCAGGCCACGCCCAGTGAGACAGATGACTTCCTGTCAACTGCATATCCAGATGCAGAACTCTCAGCTGCTTCTCCAGCACCATGGCTGCCTGCATGCCACTGTGTCCCTCTGTGATGATAATGGACTAGTCATTGGAACTTTAAGCTACCCAATTAAATGTTTTCTTTTATAAGAGTTGCCGTGATCATGTCTCTTTACAGCAATAAAAACCCTAACTAAGAGATCCCTGCTGGTAAAAGAAGCTGACAAATTGATTTTAGGGCAAGAATTGTCCCTGGCAGCCCCACATTCTCTTGAGGGGGACATACCTGGGTGACTTCATACCAAGCTCTGCTTCTGCATTAACTTCAATCTGTTTCCACAAGACATCAGCCCTCAGCCCTGCTGTTCTCCTGAAGGACAATGACCCTACAGATTCCCTGCATGACTATCTTGCGGTGACTTCCCTGATCTGGTTCATCAGGCATGATCTGCCTGATATCCTGTTGGCAACACCAGATGACAAATTGTTCACAGACCAGAACAGTTTCATCCAAGACTGGATTAGGTTTTCAGGGGCAGCAGTGATGACCCAAGGCAAGATTTTCTGGGCATAGCCTTTAAGCAGAGGACTTTCAGTTCAATGAGCTGAGTTCTGACTCAAGCACTCTGCTTGGGAAAGATAAGGCTGTCAGCGCATACACTGAGAGTCCATCTGCTTTCACTGTGGCTCATATTCATGGGGCTCTGTGCAGGGGAAGGGAGTTGCTGTTCTCAGTAGGAAAAGAAATAAAAAGTAAATCTTACCGCTATTGGGGCTATCTAAAAGGGTGGCCAATGTCCACTGCAAACGACACCAAAAGGGGGATTCCCCTGAAGCAGAAGCAACAGAGCAGCTGCCGTGCCATCCAGGAAGTGGCCCTCGAACCAGTGGATCTTCTTTAAGTCTTGGTATCCCTTCCGGTTTACTGAACCATCTGGAATACACCCCAGGTGAGACTGACGGAGTAGAACAGGAACTGGCCACACAAGACGAGCAAGGACAGTGGACACTGCCAGGTGGCACACCCACCCATGGGGTTTGGGTCTCTACCAACCAACACGTAGGGGACCACAAAAGCTGCTGAACTCCTCAGACTCAGGTATTATGTTCCAAATGTGGAGAGATTAGTTAAAGACACCATTTCTAGATGTGCCCCTGTGTTCAGGTAAAGCCCAAAGGGGGCAGAAAGCATCCCTCAAGGGACCTGGGTCTGAGGGAATGCACATCAGACTTCACTGAAATCAGGCCTACTGTTATGGGCTAGAAGTACCTGTTGGTGTTGTGCACACCTTCTCATGTTGGGTGGAAGCCTACCCCACCCACACAAAGAGCACTCCAATAGTTACAAAAAAACTTCTTCGGGAATTAATCCTCTAGCCTTGGGGTCTGTCAACTGCCTGGCATCCATGGCAAAAGTATCGCAAAATTTGGCAAGGTATTAAATATTAATTGGAAATTGCATTGGGCATATAGGTCTCAGAGTTCTGGTCAGGTAGAAAGGACGAATAAAACTTAAGACCAACTCCATTCCAAGATATCCCCCAGGCAGAAATGTCTAATCATGCTCTTCTCAAGTCCTTAAGGCTTTACAAGAAGCCAAGCCATTAACTAGACCATGAAGGAAGTCCTGCCATTTGCAGGGAGCTCACCAAGCCATTAACAGAACCACGAAGACAATCCTTTTATCTCCCACCTCCAACCCCCACAACCCCCCCCCACACACCCCAATTCCAGTGGGGAGACTTTGTCTAGATAAAAAGGATCCTAGCTTGGACCCTGGAAGCTATCTGGAAGGGATCCTATGCAAACATTCTCAACACCCCAACTGATGTCCAACTCACTGTACCATCACTTGTACTCATCACTCCAGATAAAGCAGGCCATGGAGGATGGTGACTTTTAACCCCCAAGGATAAATGCAGACTTTGTGTTTCTTTTCTTCTTCCTCCCTGGGGGATGGGCTTATGTGCCCCGCAGACCTGAAATCAGGACTTGGGAACTGAGATAATGGGAAGATTCTTTTTCACATAACTTCAGATGGCCAACCCATTTTCCGAGCGGATGCCTTGACTGTGTCTTTAGAGGGCTAGGAAGGAAAGGGTGAGTGAGAGAGGATAGGTTGTGGTACTAATTTCCTGGAAAAGGGACTTCAAGGCCTCCAGTTCTTCACTTATTCTGTAAATGCTCCTGTTAAGGAAGCTGACAGTATCACTCTGCAGCCTTGGGTTGTTGAACAGAATCCTCCTGGGGACACAAAGATCCCAACATCCAGAAAGAAAGGGAGAAACTGTCTTCAGCCTCTAGCCTGGAAGATGAAACTTCATGATCATTACAGTCAGGGCATGGGCTGGGGCTGGCACCCACTATTGGCTCACAGGCCTTGTTCTCCCACGTTTACACTGCCAACTAGAGTGGTAAGCACTCCACTACTCTGAACCCCAACCTAAGACAAGACTGTTGGCTATGTTTAGACCCCAAACCCCCATACTCCGTAGAAGTAAGATAAAACCAGACCCTTGGCCCTTGAAGAAATTCAACAGGCTGTGGCTGGAGTCAGTCAAGGGTAACCTTGGGAGATCTCCAAGAAGAAGGCACTTGCATAGTGTCCTCTAAATAGGACTTACCCAGCTCCCCTTATGCCGAGAGTAGTAGTAACAGCCAGCTACTGCCCCAGCATGGAGGGTCAGGTATTCTACCATGCAATCACCTGGCTGGCCTGTGGTGTGGGACAATTCTGTATTTTGTCAATTACGTTTTAAATAAACACTGATTGGCCAGTAGCCAGGCAGGAAGTATAGGCAGGACAACCAGACAGGAAGTAGAGGTGGGGCAATGAGAACAGGAGAATTCTGGGAAGGAGGAAGCCCATTCCTCCCTAGTCCTGCCCAGACACAAAAGAAGGAAGATGTGACCTGCCCTGCTGAAAAAGGTACCAAGCCATGTTATAAATGGTGCCAACGTGTGGACAACTGTACCCACATAAAGCCTGAGACAGCTTGAGAAATAATTCTAGAACAAAATAATGCAAGGTTTCTTGGTAGCAGCAATTTCTCGGGTCTGCTCTGCTTCCTAGAGGCAAGCAAGCACTCTCATTTGGGAGAGGCTTCCTGACTCAGCTTTAGCTGTAAAACCTTGCAGCTCTTTTAAGAGGTCCTGCCACAAAACACTTAAATGGTGTTGATGAAAAGCTGACCGCATGCTTTTTGGTTTTCAGCCATAGCAGTAAAAAAGCTGCACTGTTTTAAAATGCCGGCTTTCTGGGCCATCCTGCCAGGGCAAACTCTGACTCTTTCAGGCAGGCAGTCCGACTACAGATCATTTGAGTGTGGTTTGTGAGCACACTGCTACAGTTTGCTTGCTGGCAGGGACCTTGAAATGCCATAGAGTTTTGACAATAAACGTGGCTATAGCTGGTACCTCTGCCATGAGGCTGAAATCTCAGAAAGCTAAGAAATGGGCTGAATCTAGCCGTCAAAGCCATGGCTTTAATCCTCTCCTTATTACTTAGCAAATTAAAGATTCACGTGGTCAGAAAAAGAGAGATATATAGTAAAAGAGAGATTCAAAGATAAAGAAAACCTCTAAATGGTTTACAGTGTGTTAAAAATATATGCTGGCTTGGGAGAGAAAAGAAAAAGGTTAAAGTCCTTAAAATAAAAAAGAAAGAAAGAGTAGTTGGGTGTGGTGGTACACACCTTTAATCCCAACACTTGGGAGGCAGAGGCAGACAGATCTCTGTGAGTTCAAGGTGTGGTAGCACACACCTTTAATCCCAGCACTTTGGAGGCAGAGACAGGTGGATCTCTGTGAGTTCAAGGACAGCCTGGTTTACAGAGTGAGTTCCAAGACAAAGATACACAGAGAACCTGTCTCAAAAAGCCAAAACTTAAAAATAAAAGAAATAGAGGTTAAGAGGAGGGCCTTGGACTTCCCACAGGGCAGGGTACCCTGCCCTCTCTTAGGATTGGAGGGGGAGGGGAAAGGGTGAGTGGGAGAGCGGGAGGGAAAGGGGAGGAGGGGAGGAAGTGAAAAATTTGAATGGTATTATTTATAAAGCAATAAAAATTAAAAACAAACAAAAAAGAAATAGAGGTTAAAATAAAGCCATGTAAAGATGAAAAATAAACAAAGAATCTGGATACTGTATGTTATTATGCTCTCTTTGAATTGTTTGAATGCTGAGGAAGGAGAAACAGCTGCTAAAAGATATGTGCTTTTAAATGCTGCTAAATTAATCCAAGATAGGTATTTTGAAAATACCTTGACTTCAAAATTGAAGTCAAAGGGTATGTTACTTTGGAGAAGAGATTTTGCTTTTGTTTCCACAGGAAATGAGAAGCTATAGATTTATTCTGAATTAAGAAAAATCAGGTTTGATCAAGGAAGACCACCTGAGAAATCTCTGGTAGGAACAGATAGCCCAGATGTCAGAGTTTTACATCCAGAACAGGTTCAAGACTGCTGCCTGAGATGATCAAGACTCACAGGATATTCCAGTCAGGACTTGATCATAATTCAAAATTTTCTTTAGGTCCCCATAAGATTATCAGAGCCCCCAACCAGCAGGAAGTAGCCTGGAATACTATGCCCACATTCCCAAAAAATGAACTATGGATATTTTCCTTTGTTTAAAAAAAAAAAGAGGAGGAAGTGGTGTGAGACAATTCTGTATTCTGTCAGTTACATTTTAAATAAACACTGATTAGCCAGTAGCCAGGCAGGAAGTATAGGCAGGACAACCAGACAGGAAGTAGAGGCAGAGCAATGAGGACAGGAGAATTCTGGGAAGGAGGAAGCCCATTCCTCCCTAGTCCTGCCCAGACATGGAAGAAGGAAGATGTGACCTGCCCCGCTGAAAAAGGTACTGAGCCATGTGGCTAACATATACTGCAATAGTGGGCTAATATAAGTTATAAGAGTTAACAAGAAGCCTGAGCTAACAGGCCAATCAGTTTATGGAGTCCTCTGTGTGATTTTCTTTGGGGCTTACCGGCTGTGGGACCTGGTGGAAGGACAGAAACCCCAACAAGCAGGCCCTCATGTTACAGGCCTGCACCAAGGACTCACTAAATGTGTCTCTTCAGAACAGTTCGAGGGACATGGGGACATGCTCCTCTCCTGTGTCTACTCATGCATATTGTTTCCCAGATATGTTTCTAGTGTAGAAGAAGGCAGGGCACACCTCAGCCTAGACTCAGGACCAGTCAGGACCAAAAGGGCTGTCCGCATTTTGATCCCACTCTTAGTAGGGGTAAGAATAGCTGGGTCAGCCACAGTCAGCACCTCTGCTGTCATCATAGGAGATAAAAACTTCATTAGATACCTGAAGAATTCCATCTTCAGATTAGGAAATCAGGTAAATGTCTTGGCTGAGGTGGTCTTTCTTACAAAACCAAAGGAGTTTAGATCTCCTCTTTATGAAACAGGGAGACGGATTTGTATGGCACTGAGGAAAACCTACTGCTTCTATGCCAACCAGTCTGGAGTCATTAAAGAGCACCTTGCCATCACCAGAAACAATGCAAAGGAGAGGGAGAAGAGGAGACAGGACTCTGGTAACAGTCCCTATTTTCCTGGTTGCCTTGGCTGGCCATCATGGTCTTTGCCATCACCAGTGTCCCTTAAT
Source organism: Ondatra zibethicus (assembly GCA_004026605.1). Lineage (NCBI taxonomy): Eukaryota > Metazoa > Chordata > Mammalia > Rodentia > Cricetidae > Ondatra > Ondatra zibethicus. The sequence goes on along the minus strand of PVIU01007567.1, from coordinate 61,873 downwards.
TCTCCTCCTCTTGGCCTTAACTATTGGCTCTTTTACTCTTAACTATATGGTGAGCTATGTTTTTAAAGATTAATTGGAGAAAACTCTGAATCCTAAGAAGACAGTAATGTCATCTTCTCCAGGATGAGTCCATGATTTGACTCATGCCCACAGAACCAGTGGGCATGGACCAAGGCTTGACTATGGTGACTCTTTGGTACCTCAGATGGACTTGGTCTTGATGTGAGTAAAGTGCCAGTAACTGAAGGGGGAACTTAAGAAAAACAGTCCTGGGAGAAAAACAACTCACAGGTATGGGCTCTCTGAAATGGTCACCCTGACCCCATCTTTTTTGGCTAATTCCATATTTTGGCCTTCGTAACTTACAATTTCAGAAAGGGAACCTTGGGGATTTTTCAGAAAGGATTCCATTTTCTTAAGCATGGACCACAAGAAAGGCATGGGTTGTGGTGATATTTTGTTTGTGCTTTAACAAATAAAGCTTGCCTGAAGATCAGAGTGTGGAGTGAGCCACACTACTTAGCCATAGAGGCCAGGCAGTGGTGGCGCACACCTTTAATCCCAACACTCAGGAGGCAGAGACAGATGGGTCTCTGTGAGTTCAGGACCACCCTGGGCTACATGAGATTGAATCTGTCTAAAAGAAATAGAGCCAGGTGGTGGTGACTCACAGCTTTAAGCCCAACACTAGGGAGGTGGAGACAGGAAATTATATGGCTGGGCAGAGAGAGGAATATAAAGTGGGAGGAGACAGGAGTTTAGATTCAGTCTGAGGACTTGTAGATACAGGATAGATATCCCATTTGGTCTGAGGATTTTGTAGAGGTAAGAACTAGTGGCTGCTCTGTTTCTCTGATCTTTCAGTTTTCATCCCCAATATCTGACTCCAGGTTTTTATTATTAAGACCAATTAGAATTTGAGCAACAGTGGGTCCCACGTACCCAAGTGTAGTCACCAACCAGCTGGAGTAGAGACTTTCAGTTGGCTCACAGACTGTGTCTGAGAAGCCCTCTCAGTACAGGGCAGGCCCCTGATTGTTCTAGCAGGGCTTTGCCTACCGCGATGCCTAGAAACTCCATAAACAAATAATAGTAATAGTCTCATATGTTCTGAGCAGTCCTTCCTAAGTATTGGCCTAATTGCTTTATGATATTATCTCATCTTCACCCCGCCCAAAAAAGAAGATAGCATTAAATTCATTTCATAGGCAAGGTAATTCAGGCTTAGGAAATTAAATGGTGAGGGCTAGTGTATTAGTTGGGTTTTCTAAAGAAACAGAACTGACTTAATGAATATATGTACTAGAAAGGAATTTATTAGATTTATTTGCATGTTAGAGAAGTCCTACAGTGGCCTCCTCACACCAAAGAGGCTGAGAACCCAGTAGCTGCCAGTCCACAAGGCACCTCAGCAGTCCTAATCTGTCACTGTGCGCCTGAAGGAGTCCTGGGTTCTGCTGATGTTCGGTTGAAACATGCCAGCTCCTGGGCCAGTGGAAGGCTCTGGGCAGCAGCAGCAGTGAGTAGATGCTCTTCAGGGAGAGTCACGGCTTGCCAGCCTGTGCCTGTGGCTCCCAGTCCTTTGGTCTGGCTGACACCACAGCCCCTGCCCACATTTAAAGTGGCTCTCCCACATCTGTAAGGCAATCAAGACCATCCCCACAGTGGCCCTCTCAGGCCAACCTGGTGTAGAGAATTGAGCCTCCTCCCCAGGTGAATCTAGACTGTGTCAGCTTTACCACTGAAACTAACCGTCACAGCCAGTGAGATGTTCGCTGCCAAGTCTGCCAAGCTGATTTCTCCCTGGGAGCTCAGAGAGTAGGAGAGAACCAGCTCCCACAAGCCAGCCTCAACACATACACCACAGCATGAACATACACACTTAAACACAAAAATACATCTAAGTCTTATTTTATTTTTTATAATATTTATCAATTTCATATTCAGGAGTGTTTTGCTTGCATGTGTTTGTGTACCATGTCCATGCCTTGTCCCCCAAAGGTCAGAAGAGGGCATCAGATCCCCTGGAACTGGAGTTACAGGGGGTTGGGAGTCACCATGTGGGTGCTAGGAACCCAATCCAGGTCTTTTGCAAGGGCAGCCAGTGCTTTTAACCGCTGAGCCCTCTCTTTCAGATTGGGTTCCCAACACTCCCATGGTGTCCCACAACCATCTGGAACTCCAGTTCCCAGAGATCTGATGCTCTCTTCTCGTCTCTGAGGGCACCAGGCACGCATGTGGTGCATGTAGGTATGCAGGCAAAACACTCAAGCATATAAAATAAAATACATAAATATTAAAAATATTTAATGAATGCCAGGCACCACCGATGGTACACGCCTTTAATCCCCAGTACTCGAGAGGAAGAAGCAGGCAGAGCTCTGTGAGTTGAGGCCAGACTTGTCTACAGTGAGCTCCAGTCCAGCTAGGAGCCAGACTTGTCTACAGTGAGTTCCAGTCCAGCTAGGAGCCAGACTTGTCTACAGTGAGCTCCTATCCAGCTAGGAGCCAGACTTGTCTACAGTGAGTTCCAGTCCAGCTAGGAGCCAGAACTACATAGTAGGACTCTGCCAAAAAAAAAAAAAAAAAAAAAAAAAAGAAAAAAAGAAAAGAGGCAGTGGGGGTGGGGAGAAGAAAGAAAGAAAGAAAGAAAGAAAGAGAAAGAATTACATTCATGAATAATTATTTAAGGGGGGCTTACGGGCTAGCTCGTTGGTGAACACTCGCTCCTCTTTCTGAGGACCTGAGTTCAGTCCCCGGCATCCATGTTAGGCAGTTCCTAACTACCAGTAACTGTGGGGCCTGGGGATCTTGACAGCTTCTTCTGATCTCCAAAGGCACTTACACTTATGTGCAAGAACACACACACACACACACACACATACACATGCACGTGAACACACTTAAAAATAATAAATTAAGCAATAGATAGATGTTTCAGTGGTTAACACCAAGTACGGCTCTTGCCGAGGACCTGAATTTGGTTCCCGACACCCATGTCAGGTGGCTCACGATCACCTGTATCTCCACCTCCAGGGGGTCAGCCCTCTTCTGGCTTCCAGGAACAAACACACATGAACCCATACTCAGATACACATATACATATAACTAAAAACAAAATTCAGAAATGGTGATGCACACCTTTTATTATTATTATTTGTTTTTTTTTAGACGGGGTTTCTCTGTGTACCCTCCCTAGTTGTCCTGGAACTTACTTTGTAGACCAGGCTAGCTTCGAACTCACAAAGATCTGCCTATCTCTGCCTCCTGAATCCTAGTACTTGGGAAACAGAAGCAGGTATATCTCTGAGTTTAAGGCTAACCTGGTCTACATAGTGATCACCAGGCCAGTCAGGATTTCATAAAACCCATCTCAAAAAATAATTTAAAAAGAAAAATCTTTTTAAAATATATAAATCCTGGGTTCTGCTGATCTTTAAAAAAAAAAAAAGATTTATCGGATGAAGATGTTTTCATGGATGAAGACCATGGCCTTCACAAACCAGGAATAATGCTAGCATTTTAGGAGAGAGAGCTCTGCCATATTCAGGGACATCGTGGACCTTTATCTTCTGGAAAATATTTAGAGAAAGATAGGCTTGTATTTCTTAGCAATGTCTGAGCCCAAGTTTAAGTCTTAAAGCACAACTAGGATCTCACAAGGGCGCTGCGTTCCTAACCTGAAGGCAGACAGAGAGGGCGCTGGCCCAGCCCAATGGAGCACAACCTGCCTGAGGCACAGTCCGGTTCCCCTCAGCCATACAGACTCCCCTCCCCCTTCCCACTGCAGCTAAGAGTGAAACTGGAGCTCCAGGATTGGAAACTGGGATCCCAGGGTCCCCGACACCCTAGACATTCCGCAATAGTTACCATCAGGCCAAATTTCCGAACCCATTAATTCAACTTATAAAAGCACAGTCCCGGTTCAACATAATAAAAACAGCTAACAAAAGGCCCAGATCCAGTTTGTGGTGCAGCTGCGAACAGTTGTGAGTCTAGATGTGAGTCCGTCTCAAACCTTTCCCTAGAGAAGGTGCACTGTGAGGGTTTTGCTTCCCTAGCTGAGGCCCTCAAAGTGGACACTTTTTGTTTGGTTTTTCGAGACAGGGTTTCTCTGTAGCTTTGGAGCCTGTCCTGGAACTCACTCTGTAGACCAGGCTGGCCTTGAACTCACAGAGATCTGCCTGCCTCTGCCTCCCAAGTGCTGGGATTAAAGGCGTGCGCCATCACCACCGCCCTGCTTGAAAGTGGACCCTTCTTAAACAAAAGATGTCAACGTCTGTCCAGAGTGAGGCGGTGCTGAGCACAAAAAAGCTCTAGAGACAGCCCACCCAAGTTCAAGTCCCGATTCTGCCACTCAGAATCCAAGTGACTTTGAACACGTTCATCTTCCCTGAACCTTGATCCCTAGCTGTGAAATGAATATGATGACAGTTATTTCGTCATAACAGTATCGTGAGAATCAGCCGAGACCATGAACGATGCAAATTCAGAAGAATGCACAGCACGTGGTGATGGGCGGAGCTTAGCTGTTGACAGAAACAGCACCTCGCAGCTGTCTCGTGGGACACTGCAGACTCTCGAGGACTCAGGCCGCTGGTCAGAGCCTTTCTATCCTCCAGGTTTCCCGTCTCACTCAATTATTCTGGTCAGGCAACATTTCTGGGTTCTTAGGTCAATCCCTGGCATTTTCCTCCAGGAACGCGAAGATCTAACCCCTAAGGACTGACACACATAGCCTTCCCTCACCCCAACTTTCCCAGAAGCAGCCTTTCAGGCCTGGAGAGTGTCTCTAAGGACCTCGTGGCTGAAAGAGAACCAATCAGGAGTTTCCACTAAGCAGTCTTGGTCTTCTCCAGCCCCCAAACCAGACACTTCTCTAGGGCATAAAAAAAAAATCCCCTTCAAAACCATCCGCAGAGCAATGACCTTCTCAAGTGTGGGAATAAAACTGCAGTCGTGAACATATCTACCCCCCCCTTCCTCTGAAGTCTAAAATCTTCCTGGGCCCACTGCCAGAAACCACTCTCAACTGGTCTGAGCTGGCGCTCCCAGCTCCCAGGAACCTCCTGGTGCAGTACGTCTCTGTTCAGTATCCGTTGACCCCCAAGTTTTACAGTCTAAGCAGAACCCTTGGGCCAGTGCTACAAAAGCCAGGGTCTCAGGCTTCATTGCTTCCTTGGAGGCAAAGGGAGGAAGTAGGGTTATGTTTCCATATGGCAATTATGAAGATTATCAAGCACCTACCTTGTGCATGGCCGAGTTACTGATCCCACCGCTGTGTGGCTAGTTAATACTAAATAGTAGGATTTGAGATCTATGCTAGCATCTAACTTAAGTGCTTGTGACCCCCAGTGTTTCAGGGTACTGCAAAATTCCTCTCATTCCAAGCCTTGGGTCAGACTCTGACATCCATTAACCCCTTGGGCTTGGGCAGGGAGGTAGAAATGATCTAGAACCAATGGAGTGAAGGGTTCCCTTATTCTTGCCCATTTAGATGACTCCATTCAGACTCATCCATGCCGGTGAGTGAGGGCAGCCAGGGAGATGGCATGAATACCACTCCTTTGAGGTGGACTGGGCAAGAGAAGCCCTCTTGGCAGCTGACTCTTTAACTCTAAACTCAGAGGCAGGCCTGTCCTGAACATTTGCAGGCTGGGGAAGGAGCCACTTAGCACACAGCACATTTTAATAAAGAGCTGTATAAATCAAGCTATTATTACTGTTGATTAAGTCATGAGGGCACAGAGCCCTTTTAAAAAGATGCCTGAGGGAGCATGTTTCCCTCTACCACAAAACATTCCATGTAAAGACATCCGTCTATGAGCAAGAGGCCCTCACTGGATAGACACCAGGCTCCGTCCAGGTAGAGGCCCCCACCGGATAGACACCAGGCTCCGTCCAGGTAGAGGCCCTCACCGGATAGACACCAGGCTCCGTCCAGGTAGACCCCCCCAGGCTCCAAAACTATAAGCAGGAACTTTCACTTATTAAAAGTTGCTCAAGATGAAGGAATTCGTTACAGCCTGGATATGAACTGGAAGTGCACACACCACCAGCATAGCCCTGTCACCGGGTCAGAGGATGCAAAAGCAGCCCCGGCAGGAGATTCTGAGACACTAAGCACCAGGAGGGTAGTTTAGGAGAAGGGTGTGCCCTCTCAGTCCTGCACACCCCCAGCCCCAGAGGGAGAGTCAAAGCTTGGAAGGGCCCAAGCAGGATCCATGTCGGGGAACTGGGAACTGACCTGTCTGTCCCTCTGCGGGTTCACTAGGCAAGCCTTCAGCAGCAAAGGCAGCTCTGACGCAGCCTCGGCTCCCGGCTCCCTCACATCTGAGATGTAACAAAATAGGCAGAGCAATACAAAAGAAAAAATAGTGTTTATTCACACCACTACACCAAGTGCTTCTCCCCTGTTCTCCTCCCCAACTTCTGGGGGCAGTGCCCCATGCGGGGAGACCATCAGGACTTCAATGCCAGAATCTGGCCTATCAGGCAGGGAGGGAATCCTGGGCACAGGAAGGCGACTGGATTTTCAAGAACACAAACACATCAGGCTTTCTCATTCCAAACTCAAGTGCATTTACAGTTCACGTGACCAGTTTCTTCTCTGGACTTTGCTTGGATAAAAAATGCCATAGTTAGCGCAGGGTCACAGAGCCCATCTGGTTCAGCAGGCCACACACGGTTCTAGTTTCCCGCCACTTCAAACTAGCCAACCGCGGAGTTGACTGCTTTCTGCACATTCTTCCGTCTTCCAGAGCAAGAGAGCCACTGGGCACGGGCTTAAGTCCAGGAGGGTGCTTTCGAAATAAAACTATTAACACTTTTTTAGAGTCTAATGCTCTCAAACCCAAAGAACAACAAAAAGTACCTTGTAGGTTAGTGGCTCAAACTGGGAGAGCAGAGGCAGAGTTCATAGGTCAAAGTGAACTATACTTTGGGGACACTTTATGCGTACCTTGCACCTCGCATTTGGGAAGTCCAGCCTGTAAACATCCGGGCTCTCCTACTGTTCCGAATGCATCTTTCCTACACAGGAGAAAATGGTTTACTCTAGCCCAGCCTTGGGAAGACAAGTTTAGACCAAGGACGGGGTGAGAAAGCATGGCCAGGTTTAGTTTACATCAGTTGCTCAGGATTTTTTTCCTATCATGCCACAGAACAGATGGTACCCTCCTGCATGGCCACATCATGTCCACACTTCATACAACATGCCACCCCACAAAAACCAGCACTCTTGAGTGCAGGTTTTGAGCAAGAAAAGCTGCATATAGTTTCTCAAGAGAATCACTTAGATAAGCTTCAAGATGTAAGCATCCGCACGGAAAACTCACGTGCAGTACCCTCCTGACTTCCCATCACACAGAAGCAGGCTGACAATCACAGTCGTCGAGGAGACGGCCTTCCCCCTCCGGGGACACTCTGTCCTGGGAGGCAGAGTCAGGAGAGCTGCCCACCTGCATCCTTATTCTCTGCAGACCCCAGCAGGTTTGGTTGATTTGAATGCCGTGGAGTGTGTGTGTGTTAATTCACATACTACTGTCCCCATCTCACTCGAGAGCTACCGGGTGGTTCACACTGGCACTGCAGGACCCAAGAGGGACTAGCAGTCACGAGGAAAGGGGACACAGAGGAGAGGAAGCTAGGCCTCAGTGATTCTGCACTGTGATCAGCAGAGAAGGTAATGTGTCTTTGACTGTCATTTCCTCAGGGCAGATCACATGAGGTGCAAGGTGGCTGGTTAGACAGTAGGCTCTGTAAGGCTGAGAGTGGAGAAGAGCCAGGCGTGGTGGCTCGAACTACAATCCCAGGACTTGGGAAGTGGACACAGGAAGGTCAATCAGGAGTTCAAGGTCATTTTCAACCACGAGTTTCAAGTCAGCCTGGACTAAGTGAGATCCTATCTCAAAAAACAAAACAACAAACCAAACCAAAAAGTATGACTGGTTGTCCTTATCCTTGTAGATAAGGACAGTCTACTGGCAATTCTGGGATCATTCAAGCAATTATCTTAGCTTTTTCCTGACTTCCTGAAACCAAATACTAATTGTTTTCCTCCTCAGTGCTAGAAACTGAATTGGAGCCTTGTACGTGCTATGTTCTCTCCCACCGAGCTACATTCTCCAGCCAACACACTGAAGTCAAAGGGCTGGCCAGCCGCCCTGTGGCTGGGTGGAAGCTCACTTAGTGACTTGACTATGACGCTAGCCCCCAGTGTGCAATCACCTATAGAGGCAAAGTCCATCCCGACCTGGGCACTCTTGGCTCAGAGGAGCATGGCAGAGCGGCACGGGACTTGTCAAACACAGACCTGGTCTGCAATATGACAAAGTGAAAACTCCAACATCCAAGACTTAAAGTTGCAAAGAAAGCGAGAGGTAAGCCAGCCTCAACTAGACATCTTCCTGGACCATCATCTTTCTGAACATTGCCCTCCTCCTCACTCCAGCTCCTTGCTTTCTGGCTTCTCATTCAATTTGTTCCTCTAAAGAGACCTCAGTGCTGGACTGAGATGGGCATGGGCATAAGAGAGGATATCTGCGCCCCCTGCAGCTGCCTGTGTAGTGGGCAGTGGAAATGTTCCCAAGCTGACAGCTCCCTAGAGAGCTTTCCTTGGGAGACAGTCACAGATGACGATTAGATTAAAATCTGGGCAGATGGCCTTATTTACTAAATTCCAGACCTGCAACAGACCTAAGGCTCTCCAGGATGGGAGAGCTCTCTGTTGCTCCCTTCCCACTTGGTTTGCAGAGGAAAGGTTCTGCATTAGTGCAGTCCCACCACCTCCAGGATCCCAGGAGGAACCTCCCAGCATCTGACCCCACAGCTTTGGGACTTTCTGCCGGAAGTCAAGGCAGACAGTGAGTCACACTTCTGAACTTCATCTCCTTGGTCCTTTAAGGGGTTCAATGTGCCCATGTAAAAAGTAAAAGAGGGCAGTGTGAGGCTGAGGTCCCACTGGGTGAGCTGTCACACTGGCACCTCGGAGGAGCTAAGGGGAAGGGGTAGAGAGCACCACCAAAAACAAGAGCTAATGCACAGCGGTCCCCAAGAGTTGCTACAGCCCCGTCCCAAAGACAGAGCCTTTCTGGTTCCCAACCAGAATACACCCTTCAGAAACCATGTTGGCAAAGTGCTTTTTGAGAGAATGCCATAAATCCCCTCCTTCCATGTGCCCAGCCCAGAGCCTAGGGCTCTCATGCAGCCCCTTGGGCCTCCCCAGGGTGTGACATATTGGGCAGAAGAGGCAGGCATTGACACACATGCACAGGTGGAGTCTCATGACCTAGGGAAGCTCAGCTGCACACGGTACTGTCCCGCAGTGACGACAGCCAGTTGCTGAGGGAACAGTAGAAAGTGCTGGAACAAGGGCTGAGAGGAAGCCCTAAGGGATCTGAAAGACGTTCAGCTTGCTGGTGTTTTTGAGCGTCTGGCGTCGATTACAGAACCAGACCCGTACCACCTCACGGTCATAGTTGAGCTCCTTAGCGATCTCGGTGATCTCCTGGCCAGTGGGCAGGGGGTTCTTCTCAAAGTAGGCATTGAGAGCCTCTATGGCCTGCGGCGTGAAGGAGGTGCGCCGCTTGCGTTTCTTGGAGGGCTCACCGCCCACAAACTCCATCAGATTCTGCTGGCCTTCCTGGTTCCGGAGCTCCGCCTCATTTAGCCACTTCTCCAGAACCGGCTTCAGCTTCTGGGCACTCTTGGGTGTGATGTCTAACTTCTCAAACCTGGAGAAGGAGCAGAGACAGTGTGGCTAGCTCTTCCATACATCTCCCATGAGGGAAAAACATTACTCGCAGGGGCGGCTCCCCTCCTTCTCAGTGTTCCCACCCTCCTGGCCCCTCAAAGCCCAGATTCGTCAGACTTTCCGTATCCCAGGCCTCACGAAGGAGAGATGCCCACAGCCTCTGGTAGGCAGGTAAATGACAGCGCACTCTGCCTTGACCAGAACTTTCACCCCCAAATGACTGAAGTCTCAAATAACTCATCTTAGATGGCCTCCTGAGTTGAAAGCCACTCTCCTCTCGCTGCTCCCACAGCAGCCTCAGAACAAGGCCTGCTGCACCTCCAAGCTGAGCTGGCCTGGCAGGCGTGGGAGGCAAGGCAGCAGGAGTACACCAGGGGACTGATAGCCGAGGGCCAAGACACAGCACATTTCTAAGTCTAACTCTCTCCTGCTAGAAGTCTTCAGTGGCCTCCCTCCGGTGAACATCTAAGTACTCAGGATTGGAGTCTGTCTAAACTTTAGAAGCCTGGGTCAGTCTTTGGCTACTCTGAGTGTCCATGCCCTCGACAGGACAGTCTTCCTTACCTGGAAGGACTCAGCATGAGGGGAAACATGAAAGGGGACTGGATGCCCGGATTCCCAGGACAGCCGGCTACAGCACGGAGCTTTATCCTGGGATACTCGTACTTACCGGCAGATGGCTGATTGGCTATAGGCTGGACCTTCTGTTGCAGTCAAAGCCTGGCCCACCTGGGTCTGTGTGAGACCCAGGGAGAGCCGCCGGATCTTAAAATTCTTGGCGAACTCCCGGATCTCTTCTAAGTTGATCCCATCCTCATCCAGGCTCGGGGTGTGCGGCTCTGGGACAGAGGGAAGAACCAGGATGAGTGCATGAAGACAGCCATCATGCTTCTCTGGCCCATGGGTTTAGACTGGTGTAGGAAAAGGGATGGGGACGTTTACCAATAGACCCTCATCACCACGTTCCCCCCGACGAGCAGGACTTGCAGAAAAGGGCTCTAGAACAAGCTACTGAGGTGGTCTATTCTACCAGGCCTAACTGTTCACCCTCTCCCACACTCCCTGGTCTCTTCCCAGGCACACCTACTGGCTCTCTGTCTTTCTCAGAAATGGGTGAGAGCACATTGAGCTAGCCAGTGGCAAAGCGTGACCAGATGGATGGCTAAGCAGCCTCCAGTTCCGCCACGCTCACAGCTATTCCAACAGGAAAGGGAGTAAGAAAGCCACCTCCTGGTAGAGGGTAAGAGACTCAGTGGGTAAAAACACTTGCCACTCAGCCTGGAGGCCTGAGTGGGACCCACATGCACACAGTGAATACTCACGCCCCACCCCTAATCCCAAACAAACAAATAAATGGAAAAGAAAATTGAGAGTTGCCATCTTTCCACTTTGGGCCTTTACCCTTTCCTTTCCGACACCAGGAATTTATGGACTGATTTGAGACAGGGCCTCAGTAGGCTGGCCTTCAACTCCTGCACTCAAAGGCTCCTCCCATCCCAGCCTTAGAGCAGCTGGGACTAGAGGTGCTCCCGGTACCCCAGATCCACATTCCTCCTCTTAGAGTCACTTACTCGAGACCAGCTGACTGACGGTAGGAGTCTCGGAGCAGGTGACTGGGATGGGAGCTGAAGCAGAGGGCTTGCCTCCTGAGGCCGGGCTGGTGATGACCACGGTAGGCTGCGGCACAGCCGGCTGGATAGGCTGCACCTGTGAGAAGAGACGCAAGCTCCAGGACCCGTGCCTAACTTAGGGGGCAAGCCAGCACCAGGGAGAAACGGAGAAGAAATTCTGAGCTACTCAGGCACTCCCACCTGGGGCCATCCAAAAGCAGAACTAGAAGCTGCCACATAATGTTCACAATAGATGGGTTTGCTCTCTCTCCGCGTCCAAGGCTGACCTCGAATTTATAATCCTCCTGCCTCCACCTCCACTGGTATGTATCACCACACCTGTCTTAATTCTTCTTTTTTCTCTCATGCATCTGTGTTATGTGTGAACACGTCTGCATGTATGTGGGTATACATGTTTGCCACATGAATCTGGAGGGCCGATGCTGACATCGGGTTCATCAAAGCAGTCTCTCTCAGTTGAGCCCAGAACTCACTGATGTGGCTGGCTAGTGTGGCTAGCAGCCTGCTTCTGGAGTCCTCTGCCTCTGCCTTCTGAATGCTGAGTTACACATGGGCTACCACACTCACCCAACATTTACCTGGGTGCAGGGGATCCAAACTCCAGTCCGCAGAGAGCACAATGGGCATTTGAACCACTGATCCATCTACCTAGCCCAAATTTTATCTTTTTTTCTTTTCTTCTTTTCTTTTTTGTTTTTTTTTCTGTTTTTTTGTTTTGTTTTATTTTGTTTTTCAAGACAGGGTTTCTATATGTAACAGTCCTAGTTTTCTTGGAACTAGCTCTTGTAGACCAGGCTGGCCTCGGACTCATGGAGCTCCACCTGCCTCTGCCTCCTGAGTGCTGGGATTAAAGGCGTGCGCCACCACTGCCTGGCTTTGATTTTTATTTTTTATATGACACATAATGTTGTAATGCTAGTTAAAGCTATGTATCTTGTTACAATCAGGACAAACTACAAATATCTGAAATTAGCATTATTAGTAAGACTTAAAACAAAACCAACCAGTGTGGTGCCATGCCTTTAGCCCCAGCACTCGGAGGCAGAGGGTGGGTCTCTGAGTTCTAGGCCATCCTGGGCTACATAGTAAGTTCCAGGATGGTTAGGGCTAGACAATGATGCCCTGCCTCAAAAAACCAAAAACAAAAGCAAAACAAAATCAAAAACCCATAAGCCTTTTAAAAAACGCAGTTTTTTCCTAGATTTTCTGTTCTTTGGATTCTGTCTCCTGCTAGCTCTCAAACCTATCCCTTAGTCCTCAGGACCTGGCTTTAGTCTTTCCCTAGAACTACTAGGGCTCAGAGAACCATACAATGATGTTGTACCTGGCATGAACCAGACCCTAGGTTCAATCCCCAGCAGCAAGGATAAAAAAGGAAAAACTTAAAGGGGCAGATCTAAGATGCACATCTGTCGGTTGGGGGTGGGTCTAAGATGCACATCTGTCAGATGGGGAGGGTCTAAGATGTACATCTGTCGGCTGGGGAGGATCTAAGATACACATCTGTCAGTTGGGGAGGGTCTAAGATGCACATCTGTCGGCTGGGGAGGATCTAAGATGCAGATCTGTCAGTTGGGGAGGGTCTAAGATGTACATCTGTCGGCTGGGGAGGATCTAAGATACACATCTGTCAGTTGGGGAGGATCTAAGATGCACATCTGTCGGTTGGGGACAGGTCTAAGATGCACATCTGTCAGTTGGGGAGGGTCTAAGATGCACATCTGTCAGTTAGGGAGGGTCTAAGATGCACATCTGTCGGTTGGGGAGGGTCTAAGATGCACATCTGTCAGTTGGGGAGGGTCTAAGATGTACATCTGTCGGTTGGGGGCAGGTCTAAGATGCACACCTGTCAGTTGGGGGGGTCTAAGATGCACACCTGTCAATCTGTCAGTTGGGGGCGGGTCTAAGAAGCACATCTGTCAGTCACTGAAAACCCGGCAGCAGCTCCTGCCATGAACGGTCGGCACTACGGTCACAAGCTAATCGTACACCAGAGTGTCAGTTCCTTGGTGTAATATTCATAAACTTCTGGAGAGGATTTTTGTTTGTTTTATTATTGTTTTTGTGTTTTAGAACAGGATCTCATAACCTAAGCTGAACTCCCTACATAGCCCAGGCTGAGATTACACATGTATACCACCATGCATGGCAGAAGTAGGAATTCTGGTTTTTTTTTTATCTTTTCTTTTCTTTCTTCCTTTATGTGCACAGGTGTTTTGCCTGCATATATGTCTGTATGAGGGTGACAGGTCCCCTGGAACTGGAGTTACAGACAGTTGTGAACTGCCATGTGGGTGCTGGGAATTGAACCCGGGTCCTCTGGGAGAACAGCCAGTACTCTTAACTGCTGAGCCATCTCTCCAGCCCCCAAACTTAAGCCTTTTTTGTTTCTCTCTCTCCCTTTTTCCGGCTGCCCTAGAACTCACTCTGTAGACCAGGCTGGCCTCAAACTCAGGGATCCATCTGCCTCTGCCTCCCAAATGCTGGGGTTAAAGGTGTGCTGCCATGCTTGTCCAGTTCCCAGAGACAGCACATGCTACATTTAACTCATCCTTCCTGTCTGGAGCTGTCCTGACCCCAGTCTGTCAGGGCTCATTTGTGGGGTACTACAGTCCTTATGCATGCCTCCCTCATACCTAAGGCATCCTAGGTAGCAAGTAATCACAGTCATCTTTGCATCCTTAGCACTTGGAACATAACAGGCACTCAAAATCTCTTCTAGAATGGAAACAAAGAAGAGTCAAAATGCCCAGTGTGTGTGTGGTACAGAATTCACCACCCAGGGCTTTTCTAGCAGTTTGCTCCCCAAAGGATGATCAGCGTCCAATATGCTTTGCTCACTCATTTCCCGTCCTCTCTGACCTCTGTGGGCACAGACATGTTGCAGTATGTAGTGGCCAGAGAATAGGACCTGTTTCCCTGGGTGTGTGTGGGGGGGTAATGTGTGAACTCATATAAGCCTCTGCTGGTCGGGGGGGGGCTCCTCAGTTTTGAGAGGTGCCTTGTTCTCCCAGAAGTTTCAGAGGGAAGTAGCCATGCTACACAGTATTGTCTTCCCATGCCCATCCATACCCCCAGCCCTGGTACCTCACTCTTAGCAGGGGACTCCGGTGTGTTTGGCTTCCGGACAGCCATAGGTTGAGGCAGGGGGCTGCTGGCTAGGGTTGCAATCACCTGGCCCTGGGCATTCAGCAAGAGCTGGGGAGTCACAGCCTGGACTTGTAGGCTCTGTGCTGGCGCTGGTGTGGCCACACTAGCCGAGTTCACTACCCACGGAAGTGCTCCAATAACCTGGGAGAAAATAAGGCATGGTCCCCAAATTTGAGGTGGGTGGGGCATCCAGGATCATCAATTCAAATCCCCAGAATTTCAGGCAAAGAGACTAACTCTGAGAAGCTGTTTAAGCATTCTGGCCTCTGCTTCCTCAAGAGACAGAGTACAGGATTCACACCCAAGGGCTTCCTTTCTTTGATGTCCCTGGAGCTGGGATGGGGCAGGTGAAGGTTTTTTTATATATCAGAGAACGGGAAACTCTCTGCTAGTCTGCCACATGTTAGCTGTGGGGTTTAGTAGTTCTGACTTTTGCCCTTCTCTTCCATAAAACAAAAGATCCCCGGATAGGTTTTCACTCAGTGAGATAATATATGAGAAAGCACGGAGCGTGAGGCCCGACCACAAAGCAGGAACTATGTGGATAAACCCCCCTAGAGCCAGCACTGGCAGGGTGGAGCAGCAGCCCAATGCCCTGCTTGGGTTTCTGCGACGTGACTAAGACCAAGTCCTCAGCCCTTCCTAGCCGGTTGCCCCACAGCCACCGCCCCTCAGCCCTGCTCTGACCACTTGCCTGTCCCTGAGCATTGGTGAGGATCTGACTGCTGATCCCCGGTATGCTGGGAATGGCGTTGGTAATGACTGGAGCCGTGGAGAGGGAGCCTAGGATCTGGGTCTGTCCCCCGAGGGAGGCAGCACTGATCTGCGGGTAGAGGAAGAGCCTTGCTCAGAGGCCAAGGGGCAAGAAAGACCAGAGAGAGGAAAGAGGGCTGAGGCTTTCGAGTGGTGAGTGTGTCCACTGGCTAAATAGTCAAGGCTAGAGGGACAAGTACGGGACAGCGGGGGTGGGGGGTGGGGGGGAGATGGATGGAGAGATGGGGGAGGGGCAGGGACAAAACAGTGACTCCTACTGCTTTTTCCAATTAAGTCTGGGAGGACAGAAGACCAGACCAGAAGAACAAATGTGCCCCAAGTCATGCCTGATTCTCTGCTCCCAAACCAAGAGCCACACCGGATAGACGCCAGCATGAAGCTGCGCTGCTCCTGTGTGCCCCGCCCCCAAGGCTGGTCCAGCAGTTCCGTTTGGAGCATTTCCCCAGTCGTTGCTTGCTTTAGTCTGGGTAGGACAGGCTGACAGGTGCAAGAAGACCTCAGAGGGAGCCCATCTTTGCTGATGTGTCAGAAATGGCTGTATTCAAGGGGCTGGTCCTCCACTGTGGGGGAAGTTCCACCCTTGGCCCAAGCTTTGGTCCATCCCTTGGAGCCCTGAGTGAGGGAGGGCAGCAGCTTACGATCCCTGGGCTAAACGCGAAGCCCGCAGGCTGGACGGTGATCTGCGGCGGGGTGGTGTCCACTGGCTTCGGGGTGGGGGCAGCGACCGTGGCAGCAGTGGGCTGTGGGAGTATGGCAGGCGTGGTCTGTAGCAGCGGCTGGGTCTGGAACAGCGTCTGGGGCTGAGCTGGTGGCCGGGGCTGGGTGGGTGAGGAGGCCTGGACTGGTGGGGCAGCTTGTACAGGTGTCGGGAGGGCGGTGTTCAGCACGGCAGCTGCTATGGAGCAAGGCAGAGACAGAGGTGCTCAAGGGCCAAGCCATGACCTGGCATGGTTCCAGTCCCAAGGGATCTGGTACAAAACTGACAGGGCACTGGGGGTACTGGGCATGGGGCAGCTGCAATTCCCTTGATTCTTGAAGGGCTGACACATGCCAACATCTCTCATCCCCCCTCCCTTGGGTCAGCAGACATGTAGGCTTGAGAACCAGATGTTGACTCTTCTTGCGGTCCGTCTTGCTGGTCATGGGGTGGATGCTGGTGGGGGGAGGGGGCAGTCTCAAGCAGCTGGTTGAAGGAAGATAGGCCTGCTGGCCAGCCTGGTGTCCTGGCCTAGAGTCCCGAGGCGGTGCAGCGGCTCTGTGGCTGGGTGCCTATGACACTGGATCCAGAATCCAGGGTTGTCACCCCAGGTGGACTGCAGGCTCTGAGTTCAACATGGTCAGTGCACGTGCAGGGGTGGCAGTGTGGGTGGTGGGGCCCGGTGCAGTCCTGGGGAGAGTTGCCGTTACCTTGGAGCCCAGCTAACGGCGGCTTGAAGACTGCTGCCGTGGGAGAAGCAGCGGCCAGTCCAGGGAGGGCAGCCACGGCTGCTGTAGGGATTGTCCACACGGCCAGCCCCTGCTGCCCAGACACCTGACCTGCAATACTGATGGGGATAAGAAGAGGTTGAGTAACCGCCCCTGCCGGAACCACAACTCCTGTCAGAACTGTGGCTAAGTTTTCCTGAGTCAAGACCTGCAAAAGCAAACAAGATTTCAAAAAGAAAAGAAAAAATAAAAAAAAAAATCAACATCCACAGCGCAAACGAGGGGCCTCTTGGACCCAGCTGAGCATAAGCAAGCATTCTGAGGGCAGTGGGACAAAGGCCAGAGGAAAGCAAGAAGATCCCCAGCCGAAGGCCTAACCCACGGGTGTCTGGACCAGACTATCCTGCCTGCAGAGAAGTCACCCAGAAAAAGGCCTGGCCCTGCCTCCAAGGCAGGTCAGGGTGCATGGCCTCCTCCGCCCCGAGGTGTGCTGCCTCTTAGACCTTCCCCGGGGGGTGGGGAGTTGCATGTACAGTGTTTGTTCTTTTTCATTGTTTCCTTTATTTTTTGAGATTAGAAACAATCACATTATTTCCCCTTCTTTTTCCTCTCTCCAAAGTCTCCATTATTCAGCTCCTTACTCTCTCTCATATGGCCTCGGTTTTTAATTAATGTGTGTGTGTGTGTGTGTGTGTGTGTTCCTAAAGCCCTAAGTACAACCCGCTCAGTCTGAGTAATGTCACTTGTATGTGTGTTTTCAGAGCTGGCCATTTAGTGCACCTACTGGCCAGGGAACGGGGACCACAAGCTCTCCCAAGTGGTCAAGGGCCCACAAAAGCCTCCAAGAAGCTCTAGTGGAGGGCACCCTGACCTGAAGCCTTGGAGGTCAGTGCACAGAAGAGGTCACTCGGGCTCCACTGGCCGCGGGATTCTACAGGCCCCTTCATTGGTTGGGCAGTGTTATAACTTAACTAAAGACTGGGCAATTCATTAACTCTTCCTCTGTTGAAGAGGCTGACATGGGTGCTTACTCATTTCATTATTAGATAAGCACAAATTCTCCCAGGAAAGAGTTAATCCTAATCCTCTCTTCCCTGATCTGGGGCAGGGAGAGCCCAGGGATACCTAGTGGGAGGTTTCCTCCTTCCTGCCCTGCCTCATGCAGTTTCCAACCCCATGGCCACCCCATGCTTGCTCCTGCCCACTGCCCTCTGTCTGGCTCCTGGATGTGGCCCTTACCTGGGGGGCAGTTTGTAGGGCCAGTGGTGTCAGGGTCTGTGATGCTTGAGGCTGGCTTGGGGCTTGGCTGAAGGTGGCAATGGCTGGGGCAGGACTCGGAGGGATCCCGGGCAGCGACTTCACTTCATGGGACATTGAGAGAAAGAAGGACAGGAGTAAGCCTGGTGTGCGTGGAGGGTGACTCGAGCAGCCAGTCTGCAGTCCCATGCTCTACTTCTGCAGAAAGTCTCGGGCCAGCTGGTAGCCTTCCCTGGCCCATGGGGCAGCTCCCCAAGAGCTGCTAGTAATGCCTAGGAGGCTAGAGAGCCCTGGGCCACACCAGGAAGGGAGGTATTGTCTTCCCACATCTTCTGGAAGGAAATGTCGGGCTCTGCATGACACTGTGGTCTGTCACATAGCAGCCCGAAGCAAATGTATGTCATGGATGGAAAAGCCAGAGCTGAGAGAAAATAGCCACTGTCCTAGGCTCAGACAGTGACTGAACTGTCCTGTTTTCAGAGGCTTGGAAAGGGGCAAGTCCTAAAAGTGCAAAATCCCTGAAAACTGGGCACATCGTTGTCACACTGTAGGGTAATGGCAGCTCCTCAGGCCGCTCAGGTTTTCTCTGCTGTTCAAAAAGGGCAGTTTCTATGAGCTTCCAAAAGAATGTTCCAGGAACTGCAAGCTTTCACCTCCTCTGACTTGACCAATTCAGGAATTGGCGTGTCCTGCCAGGAAACCTCATCACAGCCCGCAACAATGAGACAAAAGCTATAATTTCATAAATCACACAATAATAGAAATCTAAGACTGGGGATGCAGCAGGATGGTAGACTGCTTGCCTGGATAGATGGATGGATGGATGGATAGATAGATAGATAGATAGATAGATAGATAGATAGATAGATAGATGGATGGATGGACGGACAGATAGACAGAAGATAGATGTAGACTGCTTGCCTGGTCCAATCCCCAGCACTGAAAATAGACAGATAGATGGATAGATGGATGGATGGATGGATAGATGGATAGATAGGTACACAAATAGATGAGAGATAGATGATAGATGAATAGAGAAATGATAGAGTATAGATAAATGATAGGTAGATGATAGATAGATAGTAGATAGATAGCCAAATAAGCAAGCAAGCAAACAAACAAATAGTAAAAAAGTAGAATCTAGTTATTGGGTGGTGAATGTTGGACATATAAGTGGGTTGGGTTTTTTTTCCCTTTGAAGCAAGGTTTCTCTGTGTAACCCTGGCTGTCTGGAACTTGCTCTGTAGACCAGGCTAGCTTCAAACACACAGAGCTTTGCCTGCCTTTGCCTCCCGAGTGCTGGGATTAAAAGTGTGTGCCACCACCACATGGCATGGCTTCTTTTTGTTTGTTCGGTTTTGGTTGTGTGTGTGTGTGTGTGTGTGTGTGTGTGTGTGTGTGTGTGTGTGTGTGAGAGAGAGAGAGAGAGAGAGAGAGAGAGAGAGAGAGAGAGAGAGAGAGAGAGAGGGTTTGCTCTGTAGCTTTGAAGCCTGCCCTAGTACTAGCTCTTGTAGACCAGGCTGGTCTCGAACTCAGAGATCTGCCTGCCTCTGCCTCCTGAAAGCTGGGATTAAAGGTGTGCACCACCACCACCTGGCTTCTGGCATGGGCTCTTAATATGCCCTGGCTGGGCATTTATTTCTAGGCCCAGGCCTGAATTGGAAAGTCAAGAATAAAGACCAGTAACCAATCAATCAGTTAATCAATCTCTCTCCCCCTTCCCAGCCCTACTTTAAAGCTCCTTTGGAGCACAGTGCCCAGCAGAGTGGGTTGCACTGTTAGGTGACCTTAAGGGTCCTGTCCAGCCCTGCAGTCCCAGCCTATGCTTTTAATTCCAGCACTCGGGAGGCAGAGGCAGGCGGATCTCTGTGAGTTCGAGGCCAGCCTGGTCTACAAAGGGAGTTCCAGGACAGGCTCTTAAAAAAAAAAAAAAAACCCAGAAAGTTGAAAGAACTGGAGACACACATATGACACAGTCTTACAAACCAGAGAAAGAAAAGCAAGTATCAGGGTCCTCTCTTCTGTGAAGGGAAGTCAGGTCATTAACTGTCGGAGGAAACAAGGGCAGTCAGGATGATCTGAATATAGGAAAATTGAAACCCGTTATGTTGGACAAAATGTAATGAAACCTAAGAAAACAGAAATGTGGGGCTGGCAACACGGCCGAGCAGGTGAGCCTTCTTGCCAACAAGCCGAACCCGAGCACCATCTCCAGAACCACCTGGAATCAGCAGAGAACCAAGTTTATATGTTGTTCTCTGATCTCCACATGTGTGCATGTCATGTTTGTATGTGTGTGCGTGCACACACGTAAATAATAAACCAGTGGAAGCAAGCACAGAATATGGGAATGTGACAGGGATAAAAGCCTACCACAGAGAAAGGAAACACTGATCTGTCTGGGCGCAGTTTCAAAGCGGGACCATAGCCAGCAGTGCGATTCTCTAACCCTAATATGTAGGAGGCTGAGGCAGGAGAACAGAGAATTCACAATGAGTTTAAGACCAGCCTGTTTTACAGAAAGACTAAACACCCATCAGAAGCACCAACAGGACACCTGTTTCTACACAATACCACCGAGTTTAGATTAGCCAGCTTTTGTTTTTTCGCCTTTGAGCTTGCGCTGTAGCCCAGGTTGGTTTTGAACTCAGGTTAGCCTTGACTCCTCAGCAGTGTGGGGATTGCAGGCCTGGCCCACACACTTGGCTCCACCTTTATCACTGTCCTTTTCTTTTTACTTGCTCAGACTCCTGATGTCCCCACCTCCACCTTCTACCTGCTGGGATTACCTCGCCGTGTGACCACACCCACTTGTTTGTGGTGGAGGGGACTGAACCCAGAACCACGTGCAGGCTAAACAAGCTGCACCAGCCAGCCACAGGCTCAGTCTCCTTTCGCTGTTTTTCTGGTTTATCAGGAGAGCAGCACCTTAAAGCCAGGGTTCCTCCCCCTCCTCCTCCTTTGCTCTTTGTTGTTTTTTTTTTTTTTGACACAGGGTCTCTCCTTGCTTTTTACACCACTCTGGCCTCAAACCCAGAGATCCTCCTGCCTCTGCCTCCTGAGTGTGTTGGGATTAAAGACGTGCGCCACCATGCCCAGCTGCCTTCTCTTCTTATTGCTAATAAGTGGTCTTTTAAAATTTCCTTCTATGTCAACAAGTGATTCTTTTTTTCTGAGACAGGTCTGACACTATAGCCCGTGCTATCCTGGCACTCACTATCCAGCCCAGGCTGGTCTCAGACTCACTGCACTCTCTGCCTCAGCTTCCTCAGCACCGCCATTATGGTCATGTGCCACAACACTCAGCTTCAACAAGTAGCTTTTCTTCAAAGGAATTTTAGTGGACCATACAACAACAAAAAAAATAAAGATCCGTACAAACATATTCAAAGAAGTACTGTTTATGAGGATAAAATAGCCGAGAGTTGCCCGAATCCAAAGCAAATGTGTGAGACCATGCCAGCACAGGAAATGGGCATACCAAGGCATGGAGAGATGGCTCAGCTGTTAAGCACACTGGCTACACTTGTGGAGGACCCTGGTTCAGTTCCCGGCACCCACACGATGGCTCTGTAACACTAACTATCTATAACTCCAATTCCAGATCTGATGGCCTCTTCTGACTTCTGACTGTTCCAGGCACACAAGTGGTACACGTACACACATGCAGGCAAAACACCCACACACAATAAATCTAAGGAAAAAATTAATGGAAAAAAGGCAGATCAAAGAACATGGAGGTGTGTCTCACATTCCAGAGTCTACCCTCCAGCACCACAAGAATGGATAGAATGTGTGATGAGGACGTAGTTGGAGGGACCTGGGCCACTAGACTCTTTTCACCCTGAGGTTCCTATTACTTGGGCTTGTTTTGATGGCTCCGTCCTGTCTTAATACTGCAGCTACAGAATGGACACAGTCGGTCTCCGCTGACAGCCACTTAGACAGTCCCACTCAAATACCCCTGTCACCTGACTGCCCCGGCTCAAAGTCCTTGACTCAGAGGAAGCCATTTATGAGAGAAGACACTCACCACAGTAATACTTGTGCTAGGGTGTGAGAGAGCAGGTTTGGGTAAGGGGAGACTTCTGACACCAGAAAAAAATGGGGTCAAGAATATGGGCAAATGGGTAAAAATGAGCACTGTGCATAAACCCAAGAAACTCTCTGAATTTTTCCAAAAAAGGATCCATTCCACATGGCCCTGTGAGTCCAAAGGATGGCAGGGACAGTGTCCTTGTCTGTCATGCTCCATCTCTGAAGCCCTTTCCTTTAGAAGCAGGTGGGGTTATCCTGGCCTCCATACTGGAACAGAGTTTCCTAGGCTGGTGGGGCAGGATGCTCTTTTTCTTTCTCTTTCCCTCAGAGAGGGAACAGTAAGTGAAGCCACTAGACTGCCAAGAGCTTGCGCACCGATGTCCAGTACGGGGAAGGTTAGGGAGCAATAGAAGGACACTAGGACATGGACCCAACGGCCAGTCGTGACATTAGTGAACTCTCATTCTCCAACAGAGAAACTTCTTTTCGCAGTGAGTGGGGGCCAATCCAGCCTCCCAGAGGGTCAAAGCATGGAGACCGTGAGCTGGTCAGTCCTAAGTGAGACATTGTATCAGCCCCCGGAGGAGGCTGGAATGGAAGAGCCAGAGACTCTGGGGTGCTGGGAGTCTGCTTTCTGGACATGACAGTTATTGCACTTAGGTACTAACTGTAGCTGTGGTTACCTGCACAACACCAGGCCTGTCACCAATGCATCATATCCGGCAAGGGGTTCAACCCACCCTTTACTGAGGAACTATAGGCCATGAATAAGTACTGGGTCAGTTCCTTCAGTGGTATAGCCACTAGTAAGTTGTCCACATTCCAGTAACTAACCCTTCACAATCCTCATGCAAGCAATGATAGTTAAACTTGGTGACTTAAAAAAAAAAAAACAGACAGCCAAGTAAAAGAAGGGTTTCCGTGGTGGAGAGAAGGTGAAAGTTCAGGATACATAGGTATAAGACTGTCAGAGAATAAAAAAAAAAAAAAAGAAAGAAAGAAAGAAAGGCCGAAGGCTGACAGAGATGGGTCGTGGGACTCAGGAAAGTGGCAAGGATGTTGAAGGGTCCTTACAAAATGCAACAGCTGCCCTGCAAGTTGCAGGCGAAGAAAGACAGGGGACGGCCCCCACAGCTAAGCTTCGCCAGCACGGGCAGCTGAGTCCCGTGGCTTCGGCTCTCCAACTGCTTCAGGCCGGGAGAACTCACCTCACACCATGGCATCAGTGTTGAAGGACAGCGCCTGTAAACCCAGTGAAGGGAGGCAGGCAATGTCGAGTATCACCTAATCTGATCCTTAGCTCAAGGGAGACAAGATGTTCTTCCATCCTCAGCTCCTGGGATCTCCCAGCTCTGATACAAACGGGATCTAGCTGGAAAGTTGGTGGGATCCCGAGAGTCTCTCTCCTTCCCTGGCTTGGGCAGTCTGGTGTAGACCTAGGACCCTCTCTAGGCCAGATGTGCCAATCTTCACCCAAAGCCATCTCAGTTCGGGCATGGGTGCAAAGAAACCCATTCTAGATACAAGGAGGGCAAGGTATTCCTGGAAACTGGCCAGCATTATGGACTGTGGCCAGAGGCTGCCAAATGGGCAGGAAGACAAGGCCCTAATGCCACCTGGGCCACAAGGGACATGAGAGAGAAGCAGCAGATTAGCGATAGCCTCATACCAGTTGCCTCTGCAGAATGGTCTGGGTCGCGCGGCCCAGCTTCAGCAGCAGGTTCGCCAGCTTCGGCAGGGCCTCTCCTCTGGGAGCCATCAGCAGCCACGCTCTCCAGTCCTTTGCTCTCCTCCTCAGCCGGGAGCTGGGCATCCACCCCGACTTCCAACACTCGGATGGTCTCATGGCCTGACATCACAATGACCTGCAAGTAGAGGATGGGGGACAGCGCTCTGGGGATGGGAGGATTCAGGATGTAGAGTTCTCATCCAGAGAACGGGGCACTCTGAAAAGGCCAGAATTTGGGCCAGGCTACTGTCCCTGATTCCCAACAAGGAGCTGCTAGAAGCAAGCAGACCCCGGGGGCAGAAAGAAAAGCGCCACAGAGTCAAACCGTTTGGAGATATTTCTGCTTATTCCCCATCTTGGACTTAGCTCAGGAGTGGGAAATGGTTCATCCTTGGAGCCTGCAAGAGCGTCCTCTCTTGAACACTGAGGTGCTATTGCTCTCCATAACCGAGGGTTGAGACCCCAAAGAAATCTGTCCTAACTTCCCTTAGAGACCACCCGGAGGCTCCCAGAATGGGAGTGTGGGAAGTGAGTGTACCACAGTGTTCTGCAATTTGTCTTCATTAATGGTGTATGTGTGTGCATGCTCTTGTGTGTGCACGCATACATGCATGACACAGTGCTCACCTTGCTGTGTACCTCCTCCAGGAGGTTTTCTCGCCTCATGGGAGGAGGGCTGAGATTACAGATATACACACCTCATGCAGCGCTCTTATGTGGGTCCTGAGGATCTAACTCGGGCTGTCTATGCTACAAATGCTTTACCTACTGAGTAACTTCTAAACTCAGATACCAGAAGTTCCCTGCAAGCTAATTTCCTCAAAGAAGAATCACCAAACGCAATTTCTCCTGCCTCACCCTACCCTGTTCCAAGTAGCCCAAAGACCTCATTTCCATTGTAGGCAATCTCACTGAAATGCACCATCCTGGCCCTTTAGAATCCCCAGTGAACCCCATACATGAGAAAGCTTTGTGTCTGTCATCAATAGTGGCTAGAACCACTCCAGCCCTGCACCCTGAAAACTGGCTAAACCATGAACTGTGCCAGAAAAGGCTTCTGGGACCCATCGAGAGGAATGAATATATACCACAGCAGGTTCCTTTGGCAGACTTGACCTTGACCTGGGGGATTTCACTAAGATTTCATTTCAAAGGATACTGATTTGTTTTCTTCTTTTAAGGCATAGTCATTTCAGAAATCACAGAAAATACATAGAAGCATAAAGAAAAACGAAGTCACCTGTTCAAACACGTATAGGTATTTGTGTTTAAACCGGTTAAACTTTAACAGGTTTTTGAGATCTTTTCATTTTATGTGTATAGGTGTTTTGCCTGCACATGCATGTAGTACCTGCAGAGGCCAGAAGGGGGCATCGGATGTTTGGAACTAGGTTGTGAGTAGCTATGAGGGTGCCGGACTTGCCCAAGTTCTCTGCCAGAGCAGCCAATGCTTTTAACTGCAGAGCCCCCAGTGGAGTTTAATTTTAATTTCAAAGTTGCAATTTAAGAGCCAAACTCCTGGTGGCACATGCCTTTAATCCCAGCACTTGGGAGGCAGAGGCAGGAGGATCTCTGTGAGTTTGAGACCAGCCTGGTCTACAAGAGCTAGTTCCAGGACAGGCTCCAAAGCCACAGAGAAACCCTGTCTCGAAAAACCAAAAAAAAAAAAAAAAAAAAAAAAAAAGCACAAACTCTGCCCAAGAAACCCTAGTTGACACTCTTTTGGGCAGGTCAAGTGATCATAAACTTTAATAAGAGACAGACAGAGGCCCATTATGTCTTTCTCCCTGACCATACCACCCCTCAGGCTACGACCCTCACCATCCCCACTTCTCACCCCAGAAGATACCTGCTCATTCACAGTCAGAGATGAATCAGAGCCAGCTCCAGGATCCATGGTCACTGCCGGGTGGGGTGGGTGCCAGTCCACACCTAGTGCATTCTGGGTAGGAAAGCAAAGGCTGGTGAGCTGCGGCGCGGAAGCTGCCAGGCTGCCTAGAAAAGTCAGAAATAGAACAGTAGGAGAAGAGAAGCCAGGCTCTCCTGAGAACACAGAAGAAAACAAAGCAAGACGCTACAATTTTTGAAGACTCTAGCATCCCAGGAGAGCCCGCAGCCAGGGAAACCCAGAAGATCTGTGTTTAGGAAGGCAAAGGAGAGAGGGAGGTCATTTGTCCCTGGGGTCCCCCAGTCCAGCGGGTGACAGCACACCCACAGGAGTCCAAGGTGGAGCTAAGAGACACTTGGAACCTTAGGCAAAGGCGAGAGGAGGGTTCTGGACATCAGTGTTTCCCTGGGCAGGCTTCCTAAGGAGACAGTAGAGAGAATTCAACCTGGTTCTCTGACTCTCTGGAGCTAGGCCAAAAAATGCCGCTTCCTAGACCCCCTCCCCAACAGCCCTTGGAGCCTCCGATCTCGAGAGACTCTGCAGGGATGGCCCTAGGACCATGCTGTCCTGTACACAGAGGGCAATGTGTTCCCAGTGGTGGCAGGGCCTGCCAGGGGCAGAGTGGGTGAACCCCATATGAGGACAGGCTGTCTGGCTGGAGTCTTTTTTTTTTTTTAAAGTAGGCAAACAGGTTAGACATTTGTGTAGGAGAAAAGGTAATTGACATTTAGCTTGGGTACCTGCTGTAGGTTGAGTGTTTTATGTGACACTGACATATTACTCATCTCTACTCTGGGGACTGGGGATGTTATCGTCACCATGTCACACCTGAGGAAATTAAGAACACCTGTTCTATACCCCTACTTTACTTTTTTCTCCTGTAAGGTTTTTTTTTTTTTTGGTCACCCTGAGGAGTGACTCTAGGGCCTCAAACAAACTAGTCAAGTGTTCTACCTACCACTGCACTATAACCAAAGCCCCACAAATCTTTTATAAACTGAGGTAAAATTCTGCTATGGTCTGAAAGCTTGCATCCCTCCCAGCTCATCGGCTGGAATCATAAGCCCCGAGGTGACAGACAGAAGAGATGTCTGGGAGGTGAGACCAGGAAGGCAGTCTTCCCAGCCAGAAGAAACAGGTTCACTAGACAACTTGACCTCCACCTTCCAGCCTCCAGCGTCAGCAGCCGTGAATTTCTATTGTTTACTGGCTACCCAATTTACGATACTTTATAACAGCAGCCCCAACAAATATAAAGTCACATGGTAGAGAGCTCACCAGTTAGAGCGTTTTATTGTATTATTCATCCCCCTCTCTGTGATGCAGGGGATTGAACTCAAGGCTTGGTGCGTACTAGCAAGTGCTTATCATAGACTAGGCTAGCCTAGAACTTCTGAGAGCCACTTGCCTCTGACTCCTGAGTGCTGGGATTAGCGGTGTGGGCCAGCACTTTAAGGTTTTAAAGCATCTCTTTCAGTGGGATTCTGTACATTTGCAATGCTGTGCAGCCAGCAGCACTTCTAGTTCACGAACCTTTTCAATGACCTACTCCGCTGGCACTGCCTCTCCCAGCCCCAGGGAACCCCTTATCTGCTTTCTCTACAGATTTTCCTACTTTGGATTTACAGGCCATAGGGAGGTGCCATGTGGCCGCTGGGAATGGAACACAGGTCCTCTGTTAGATCAGCAAGTGCTCTCAACTGTGGGCCACCTCTCCAGCCCCCAAAGGGAACACTTTTGGCCAGGGTTTTTCTATGTAGCTGGGCTAATCAAGTGATCACTACATTCTTGTGCCCCTATGTCCAGCTTTAAACTGGTAATATTTATGTAACAATAGGACCTAGCACACAGACACTATATGAGTATTACTATTGTTTTGGTTTGCTTGTTTGTTCGTTGAGACAAGTTGCATGTATTCCAGGCTGACCTGGAACTCCCTACCTAGCTGAAGATGACTTCGAACTTCTTGTCCTCCTGTCTTGTCCAAGTGCTGGGGTTATAGGTGCACATACTAAGTTAATGGGGCCTTGGGAATGGAACCCAGGGAGGGCTCCATGTAGGCTAGGCAAGTGCTATCCCAGCTGAGTTTCATCCCCAGTTCTATTACTGCTGTTATTTTAACTGAAACAAAGCATGCATACAAAACGTTTCAAATCATAAAACAGATAAAATGTAAATGATTACCATTATGATTTTACTTACTTGTTTACTTATGGGACAGGAAGGTGGACCCAGGGCATGTGGTCTGCCACTGAGTTACAGCCAAGCGCTCGTGTTATAATGACATAGTAATTAAGGTTGGAGGGGAATATGAGTTTATGCCAGATTTTTTTTTCTTTTCCCTCTCTCTTTGCTGATCTCTTTGGAGACAGGGTCTCTGCATAGGCCTGGCTGTCCTGGATCTCACTCTGTAGACCAGGCTGGCCTTGAACTCACAGAGATCCACCTGCCTCTGCCTCTCCAACGCTGGGATTAAAAGCGTGTGCACCACACTCACTGTTTCTTTTTTCCTTGAAGTAGAGAACATTTAGAAAACAAGTTTCTTTCTTTTCTGTTCCTTAATTTTCATTCCTGGAGTTTGAATTTGCCATTGTGCATGCTAGGTCAGTGCTGCACCACACACAGCACCAACTTCAACTTCTTCTTCTTCTTCTTCTTCTTCTTCTTCTTCTTCTTCTTCTTCTTCTTCTTCTTCTTCTTCTTCTTCCTTCTTCTTCTTCTTCCTTCTTCTTCTTCTTCTTCTTCTTCTTCTTCTTCTTCTTCTTCTTCTTCTTCTTCTTCTGCTTCTTCTTCTTCTTCTTCTTCTTCTTCTTCTTCTTCTTCTTCTTCTTCTTCTTCTTCTTCTTCTTCTTCTTCTTCTTCTTCTCTCCTCCTCCTCCTCCTCCTCCGTTTGTTTTTTGAGACAGGGTTTCTCTGTGTTACTTTGGAGCCTGTCCTGACACTAACTCTTGTAGACCAGGTTGGCCTCGAACTCACGGCGATCCACATGCCTCTGCCTCCAGAGTGCTGAGATTAAAGGTGTGTGCCACCATCACCCGGCTATAGCACCAGTTTCTTCTAATTTGTGATATGTATTTTCTCCTTACCATCATTAGGTTGAATGTGTGCGTGCATGTGTGCACATATTTGAGCATGTGTGTGTGTTCAAGTGTGTGTGTGTGATTTATACAGATGCAATATTCTCTACTGTTGAGCTCTATCTCCAGACTTTCTTTCCTTTGTTTTTGTTTGTTTTTTTCTGTTTAGTTTTTTGTTTTGTTTTGTTTTTTGAACAGGGTCTCTCTGCATAGCCCTGGCTGTCCTGGATCTCACTCTGTAGACCAGGTTGGCCTCGAACTCAGAGATCAGCCTTCTTCTGCCTCTGCTTCCTGAGTGCTGGGATTAAAGGTGTGTGCCACCACTGTCTGGTTTCTTTGTTTCGTTTGTTGTTGCTGCTGGATTTTGGTTCTGCCTGTTTGTTTCTGACATTTGCTGCTTTTCTTCTTTTTTGACATTTATTACTCAGTCTGTGTGTGAAGACAACTTGCAGCAGTCAGTTCTCTGCTTCTACCATGTGAGGTTTAGAGATCCAACATCCAGTGGCAGGCTTGGCAGCAAAGCCCTTTACCTGCTGAGCCATCTAGCCAGCACCCCCTTTCTGTTTTGTATTTATTGAAGTTGATGTTTGATTTGGGGCTTTTGTTTGTCTTTAGTTTTTGAGGCAGTCTCACTATGTAAATCTTTGATACTCCTTCTACATCATCCCCTCTGCTGGGGTTACAGTCTCACTATGTAAATCTTTGATACTCCTTCTACATCATCCCCTCTGCTGGGGTTACAGCTCTGAGCCACAGCCTCACCTTAGCTGCCAGTAGTGCCTCAAGGAGGAAAAGAAAACCAGTGTTCCCTCCCTCCCTCCCTCCCTCCCTCTTGCCCTCTCCCTCCCTCCCTCCCTTCTGCCCTTCCTCTCTCCCCCTCTCTCTCCCTCCCTCTCTTTCTTTCTCCCTCTCTCCCCCTTCCTCCCTCTCCGGATTCTCTGGTTTGTTTTGGTGTTTATGATCCCTTTGCTCACTCCTGGACAGGTGGGGCTTTGTCTTCGTGTGGCCCTTGCTGGTTATAGAACCAATGAATGTAGTTCTACTGTACATATGTAAAGAGGTCCCGAGCCACACAAACATCACCCTGAGCACCAACTTCAATCAAAACATATGCCGCTATACCCAGAGCGCCTCTCGCCAGTCAGCGTTGACTGTCGTGGATTACCAAAGTGACAGGAGGAGGTATATATACTTATGGAACTGAGGATCAACCTTCTGTTTTATGAGCAAGGACTTAGAGCAAAGAGGCTGCAGTTTCTCCATCTCTGCTAGAGCTTCCTGTGTTTGGCCTAGCAAGGCTTCTTGACAACCGTTTATTTCCTCCTGTCAGCCGCAGGGACTATTCTGTAAAGGTTTTAGGCTTTCCATCCCAGCCCAGGCGGCGATCTGAGCGCTCAAGTGGGTTAGAAGCCACTCTGGAGAGCCCTCGGCCTTGCCAGGTGCAAATGTCCCGGGAGGACACATGGGGCCCATTTTATGACATTATTAATACTAATACTGTCATTAAATATTTATGAAGTGCTCACGCTCTGGTCGACGGTGACCCTCCCACCACTTCCTCATCTTTCCAGCAACAGCGGGGTCTCTACCCCAGAGTCCCTGCCGCCCTTTCTCAGGAGGAGTGGTGACAGGTCGCCGGAACCCAAGAGTTCGGGTCTCTAGGGCTCTGCAAGCCTCTTCCCGACACCCCACCCGGGCTCTAGGGCAGGGCGTCCTCCTGGCGGCCGCCCCTCCACGGGTGTCCGCGGGGCACCAGGGGACCAGGGCGCGGCCCGGGGTCTGCGGCCTCAAGTGGACAGCGCGCGGCCGTCAGCTCCCACAGCTCCCGCCTCCCGGGCCGCAGCCCGCCGCCCCGGCCCCGCGCCTTTTTCCTCTTTATCATAAATATATAAATTATGCTAATTACGGGCATTGCATATTAACCAAATCCGAAACCTCCCCTGCCCGGCCCCCTCCCCCTCCGTGCAAAGCCCTCCCCGCCCCGGACCCCGCTACTCACCGGAGCCCGAAGCCCAGCCTCCCGCTCCCCGGCTGCCCAGAGGCCACCGACTAGACACTTATGTCCCAGCCCAGGCCAGGGGGCCGCGGCCGAGGCTGCCGCCCGCAGACAAAGAAGCCGGAGCCGCTCGGCCCGGCTCGCTCGGCCCAGAGCCACTCGGGACCCGCCGACCCCCGGGCCCCCCGCCGGGGCTGGCAGAGCGGAGCGGCGGTGGGTTGCGGGCCACGCGCGGGCCGGGACGCCGGGGGCGGGGGCGGCCAGGTGCAGTCCCCTCCTCGCCCCCTCCTCCCTCCCCCCCCTTTCCCTCCTTCTGCTACTTGGATTTTTTTAGCTGCTGCGTCATGAGCATAATTTATGCAAAGCGCTTTGCCGCATGCTGCACCTCCCGCGCCAGCCGCCGGGGGCGGCGGTCAGGAAAGGGAGGGGGTCTGGGGAGCGGCGAATGGCTCGTGGGGGTGGGGAGGAACCCCAGGCCCCGCCAGGACTAGAACCCAGGGCCTGTGGGGCCACTTGACTCGACCCTCTCTGAGAGTAGCACTGGAGTCTCGATCGGTGGCCCCGGTCACCTTCCCTGCAGCCGAGGATTGGGTCAGTGTCCAACTGTGACTCTCCCGGTAGTCAACTGCCCTTCTCAATGGCGAACCTCAAGTTCACGTCTATCCTCCAGCCTGGGAAAGGAATGGGAACGCGGACGACGCTCAGGCTCAGCGGAGCAGGGCCTCGGGAGCAGCTGTGCCCTCATGGTACATCCCAGAGAGGACCAGGGTCCGGAACGCTCCGAGCCGCTCACCTTCCCACCTTCGTGGAGGGGCGGGGTCCTAACCACAGCCTGCTGGCTAGTCAGGATCGAGAAGGTGTAAAAAGAAAAAGTTTGGTGTAATAGAGAAAGAAAAACAAGCTCGGTGGTGGTCGTGGTGCTGGGAGGTTTTGAAGGGAAGGGAAAGCTTAGAGGCTGATGAGGGGGACTGGGGACCGAAGGTTTGGGAGGTAATGAACAACTGGAAGGAAGACCAAAGGAAAGAGAGAGACAGGAAAAGAGGAGGGAGATTTATGGATGCCCAACAGTTAAGACGCTTGTTGTCAATCTCATGTTCCCTTCACCCCACCCACACCCACGTTTCTTGGATGACCTGGAGATAGATGATGCAGAAGCAGCATTAGGAGAAAGGGAGTGGAGAGTAAAGCCCTAGCCAGGCAGTCCCTTAAAACCCCAGTGGAAGGAAGGAAGCATATAGCCCAGCAGAGGAGAGGGGAGCGGTACCGGGTGGGTTTGGCCAGCAGCTACACTCCAGGCTGCCTGGATCTTGTTGGCACCAGAGGCTCTCTGCTCCCTGAAGTTTGCGGCAGAGCTGGGCCTGTGGCTGTTTTCCTGGGGCCAGTGAGGAGGCACTGCAACTAGATGGACAAGGACCAGAAAGTTTGGAATTTCATCCCAGCTCTTCCACTGGCTGTCCTGGCACCATCCCCACTAGTAGGACCAGCTACTGAAGAAGCTGAGAATGGACTGAGCCCGTGAGTTAGGGACCAGCCTGGACAACAAAGTCTCTCTCTCTCTCTCTCTCTCTCTCTCTCTCTCTCTCTCTCTCTCTCTCTCTC
>PVIU01007567.1:0-29455 GCA_004026605.1 Ondatra zibethicus | reverse complement strand
CTGGGGTCAGTCTCCGCCTACACATTAAGCTGTGGGTGACAGTATGTGCCTATAATCCCAGCACCCGGGAGTTTGAGGCCAGTCTGGTTACATATGAGTTCCCAGGCCAGCCTGGGCCATGAGAAGATTTGTTTTAAACAAAAGGGGGGGGGGCTGGAGAAATGTTTTAGTGGCTAAGAGTTCCTGGTGCTCTTCCCGAGTTCAGATCCCAGCACCCACAGAGGGTGGCTCACAACCACCTGGAACTCCAGCTCCAGGGGACCTGGAACCTTTTTCTAGTGAGTACTAGCACATGCTTGGCACACATAAAATACTTAAATAAAAATAAATCTTAATTAATTACAAGTATGGTCTCAGCACTAAATTTCAAGGGGGGGGTCGTTGAAGATCATGGTGGACCCAGGACACAGGATCCTGCTTCACAGGCAGTAACCTCCCACGGTGGCAAGGGATTAGGAAATGTTCTGGGTGCACCAATGATCTACTCACCTCCCAAAGGTCTTGTCTCCAAATACCATCCTGTGTGGATTTGGATTTCATTTCTGAACGGGGCTAGAGAAGTCACAATGTGCATATAGCAGGCTAGAGCACAGGAAGTGACGGAAGAATTGCCCAAAAGAGGGTTGGAAGATAGGTGGGGCCCAAATGAGGCTGGTTGGGTCACACATCTTGAATTCTTTCTAATTAATTGGATTTTGGGGGGGGGGTCTGGCAAACTGTTCTGAAGATTTATTTTCTTTAAAAATCCTTCTTAACAGGGCTGGAGATGGCTCAGAGGTTAAGAGCACTTCCTGCTCTTCCAAAGGTCCTGAATTCAATTCCCAGCAACCACATGATGGCTCACAACCATCCAAAATGAGATCTGGTGCCCTCTTCTGGCCTGCAAGCACACAGAACGCTGTACACAGAATAAATAAATCTTTAAAAAAAAAAGAAGAAGAAGAATCCTTCTTAAGTCCAAATGCCACATTGTTGTAAAGGGGTTTTTGCTTTAATTACATCACTATCCCAAGGATAATTTTGTAATATAATTTGTAGTTTGTAGGTCATTTATTCTGTTTCTTTTGTTACATTTACTCAGAGAGAGAGGTGTGTCAGAGTGCTCCTTAGGAGGGCAAGAGGACAACTTATAGGAGTTGGTTCTCTTCTTCTGCCATGTAGGTGGATTCTGGGGAATCCATTTCCAGTAGGGAACCTAGCATCAAGCGCCTTTACCCACTGAGCCTTTTGCCAGCACCTCTGTTTCTTGAAAATGTACGCGGTTTGCCTAAAAGGCAAACAGCAAGGGCTTTCCCGTCCTCTTCCTTACCTCCCACAGGCACCCTCACCTCCTACAGGCACCCAGCCTGCTAAAGCACGGGGACACTGAGAGTCTTCTCTGACACGGTGCTTGCTTTAAAAAGCCCCTGAAATTTCTTTTTCAGGGAAAGTCCCACCTTCCACGACTTGAAAACTGACCCAGTTTCAAGGTGTATTAAATATGTCATAGAGCAGCCAAGTTCTGCCAGGACCCATGAATGTATTCCAAACACTTCCCTCGGTTGCATGGGCAACTTTGCCTTCCCCTTTCCCACCTCAAGGCTAAGGACACCCAGTGTCCTAAGGGCTGTGGCTTAGAGGATGTGAGTGGAAGGGGGACACAGTGGTGGCTCAAATCAGTCTCCAGGAGAAGACCTCTCTGCTGTTCACAGAACAGCAGAGCATGGCCAAGGCAGTCTGGGCCAGCTTTCCTAAGACAAGGGAGATACCTCACAGGTCAGACTGAAGTCCCATGAGGAGACTGGCTGGAATCTGTGCTGGTGACAACACAAGGCAACCTTAAGGTGAGGAACCAGAGCCGGGCGGTGGTGGAGCGGGCCTTTAATCCCAGCACTCGGGAGGCAGAGGCAGGTGGATCTCTGTGAGTTCGAGGCCAGCCTGGTCTACAAGTGCTAGTTCCAGGACAGGCTCCAACGCTACAGAGAAACCCTGTCTCAAGCCCCCCCCCCGATAAAAAGGTGAGGACCCAGAAGTTTAGAAAATATGTATGGGGCAAGGAGTCTAGCCAAAGCATGCTCCATTTTAAATATCCTCTCAGAGCTGCATACACAGTGCTTTCTACTTAATTTTAGCAGTGGTGTAAAGTTGCGTTGCTGTCACCGGCTCTGACAGATCTCCCTGCAGTTCAAAGGGTAAATATGCTGTGGGTTTTCATTTTTTAAGGTTTTTGTACAGTGACAAGGTGAGGAACATTTTATCTCATAAATTATTTACCAGGCCTCACAGACATAATGGGCTGTGTGCATATTCATCAGGCACTCATCCATTATTCATAAGATGTTTCCTTCAACTGTTGGAAGAAAATGAGGTTGTTGGTTGAACTGTTAAAAAAAGGTGGGCTTTTTCCTTCCTCTCTCTTCTCTGATAAGTCTCTAAATTTCCACTGAAAAATATGAGAGGAAAAATCTTATCCCTGACATGCAGATGTGCAGATGAAGGGAAGGAGTTGAGCAGGAAGTAAATTGGCAGAATTCAGCAGCATCCATTGCTGACTCCTGTTCCCATAGGCATCATGCTCCAGGAATAGCCAGAGTGCTGCTCCCTTTTGGGGAGGGGGGTAAGGAGGGAAAAAGGGTCTTTCTACAACACTCAGGTTGTCCTGGAACATTCTATGTAGGCCAGGCTGGCCTCAGACTTTTGACAATCAACCTCCCGATGCAGGAATCACAGCTGCGCACCATCTTGCCTAACTGGGGACACCTGTCACGCAACAGAAGAA
Source organism: Ondatra zibethicus (assembly GCA_004026605.1). Taxonomy (NCBI): domain Eukaryota; kingdom Metazoa; phylum Chordata; class Mammalia; order Rodentia; family Cricetidae; genus Ondatra; species Ondatra zibethicus. The sequence continues at coordinate 26,697 of PVIU01007567.1, read as the reverse complement.
CGGTTTCAACAAAACTTTGTAGTTGATGCTAACTGACACTGTTTGCATTCTACTGCTGAAGTATCCGTTAGTGAGCAGGACCAGCTTGGTCTACACAGGCTAGCCAGGGCTACATAGGCTCTGTTTCAAACAAAGGAAAACAGTCAGGTGTGGTGTCACATGCCTTTAATCCTAGCAGGCAGGCAGATCTATATGAATTCAAGACCAGCCTGGTCTAAAAAGCAAGTTCCGGGCCAGCCAAGGCTACATAGTGAGACTTTGTCTCAAACAAATAAACAAAAAGTATTTGTTAAAAACAAAAAAACAAAAAAACAAAAAAAAAACAGGCCAGGGAGGAAGAGTTTTGGAGAGCACACAGGAAAGGCCGGGTGCCGAGCCGCGGGCAGCGGAGAAGATGACTGCATTCTTTAAAACACTTCGAAATCACTGGAAGAAAACTACAGCTGGGCTCTGCTTTCTCACGTGGGGCGCTCACTGGCTCTATGGAAAGCACTGTGATAACCTGCTAAGAGCAGCCTGTCAAGAAGCGCAGGTGTTTGGCAACCAGCTCATTCCTCCTAATGCACAAGTGAAGAAAGCCACAGTCTTTCTCAATCCTGCGGCCTGCAAAGGCAAAGCCAGAACTCTATTTGAAAAAAATGCCGCCCCAATTTTACACCTATCTGGCATGGATGTGACTGTTGTCAAGACAGATTATGAGGGACAGGCCAAGAAGCTCTTGGAACTGATGGAAAGCACAGATGTGATCATCGTTGCTGGAGGAGATGGGACACTGCAGGAGGTTGTTACTGGAGTCCTTCGAAGGACAGATGAGGCTACCTTCAGTAAGATTCCAACTGGATTTATCCCGCTGGGACAGACCAGTAGTTTGAGTCACACCCTCTTTGCCGAAAGTGAAAACAAAGTCCAACACATTACAGACGCCACACTCGCCATTGTGAAAGGAGAGACGGTTCCACTTGATGTCTTGCAGATCAAGGGCGAAAAGGAACAACCTGTGTTTGCAATGACTGGCCTCCGATGGGGATCCTTCAGAGATGCTGGCGTCAAAGTTAGCAAGTCCTGGCATCTTGGTCCACTGAAAATCAAAGCAGCCCACTTTTTCAGCACTCTACAGGAGTGGCCTCAGACTCATCAAGCCTCCATCTCTTACACAGGACCTACAGAGCGACCTCCCAGTGAGCCTGAAGAGACCCCTCCCCGACCTTCTCTGTACAGGAGAATATTAAGCAGGCTTGCCTCATTCTGGGCACAGCCACAGGATGCCTTCTCCCGAGAGGTGAGCCCAAAGGTCTGGAAAGATGTACAACTGTCCACCATTGAGCTGTCCATCACAACCTGAAACAGCCAACTTGACCTGATGAGCAAAGAAGACTTTATGAACATTTGCATTGAGCCTGATACTGTCAGCAAGGGAGATTTCATAACCATAGGAAGAAAGACGGTGAGAGACCCTGACCTGCGCGCAGCTGGTACCGAGTGTCTCCAGGCCAACCACTGCACTCTCCTCCTTCCTGAGGGAACTGAGGGCTCCTTCAGCATCGACAGCCAGGAGTATGAAGCCTTGCCTGTGGAGGTGACACTGCTGCTCAGGAAACTGCAGTTCTTCTGTGACCCACGGAAGAGGGAGCAGATGCTGCAGAGTGCATCCCAGTGATCTGGCTGCAGCACGGCTCTGGCGGGCTGCCCTTCACGCCACCAGTGGGACCACAAGGGAATAGGTGTGCTTCATCTTTCCCCAGAGTGTTGTCACAGGATCCCAAGGGAATTTTCATGGCAAGTACTCCTGAGCCCTCCTCCTGTAGTGCTTCCTAGTCACCCTGTCACTCACTTGGTGACCAGCATTCTCTAAGTCATGCTTCCCTGTGCTGTGGTAGTTGATCCCTCCTACATAGTGGTTTGCTCAGGCCGGTTCAAGGAAGTTCTTGCTCTCAGTGAGTTAGAAAGGGCTGGAATTTTGTGATTGCCCCACAGTGGAGAGTGTAATATGGAGATTAAGCTACTGTTCCAGTTTTTTGACCATTCTAGGGCATCCAAGGGAAGCAGCTGCCTTCTTGGGGTGCCTCTCTCACAGGTGCTGTTCCTCTGTGATCTCCACTTTGGTTGGTCTCAATCCAGAAAGCAGATGTGAGGTTGTTTCCTTTTCAGCCATGGCTAACATATTATAAAATGCTATCATAAGACGAATTTGTGCTTCTTCATTGTTAGTTTGCATGTGTGTGATGGAAGCGCATGTTGAAACTAACTGACCTGGGACTCACCCCCAAACTGTGTAGCTCAATCTGACAGGAATCTTCATTTTAAAAGGCTGTTTCCCAGCTGAATCAACCAGACCTGGAGAATGTATTTTAAAACTACTTCAAAACTCCTGATTTTCCCAAATGTATTATATATATATTTTAAAAATCATGTATATGTGTTGACATCTATCATCTTTCATGGGAAGCTAAAAACTTGTCAGTGTACTTTCTAGTGTTGTGTAAATACCGTTGTTTACAAATAGTGTTGCACCATAAAAAAAGAAAAACACGCCAATCAATAAATAAAAAGAAAAAATTAATACCTTTAATCCCAGCATTCAGGATGCAGAGGCAGATGGATCTCTGTGAGTTTGAGGCCAGCCTGGTCTACAAAGTGAGTTCCAGGACAGCTAGGGTTGTCACACAGAGAAACTCTATCTTGAAAAACCAAAACAAAACAAAAAAGGAAAAAGGGAAAGGAAAACAAGGGATTGAAGCAGTGTTTTAGCTATTAAGATCATGCATTGCTCTTGTAGGGGACTTGAGTTGGTTCCCAGTATACTTGTGGGATGCTCACAACCACGTATAACTTCAGCTCCAGGGTGATCTAACACTCCGTCCACCATGGACACCTACACTTATGTGTACACACACATATATTCCTAATTTTAGACAAAAATTTAAAAAGCAAGGAGTTAGAGAGATCATTCAGTGGTTAATAGTACTTGTTGCTCTTGCATTGGTCATGGATTCAATTCCCAGTACGCACATCAGGCAGGTTACAGTTCCAAGGGATCTGATGCTCTCTTGTGGCACACATACAGGCACAGACATATACACACAAATAAAACTAAAATTAAAACAACAAGCAAATAAAATACAAATAAATAAGATGAGTTTTGCTAAAGCCAGGCCTGACCTGGGTCTGGTAGTGTACGCCTGTAATCCCATGTAATGGTTTGAGACATGAAGAAAATCAATAAATAAAAGGCGGGAGGGATTTCCTGAGCTGGGGAGGTGAGAGCAGCCCACTTCACAGCATTCAAGAGGATCCAAATCCAGCCTCAGTGCTGTCAAAAGAAACAAAATGCAGAGCCTGCAGCTGCTTCTTTCTTTCTTTTCCTGTCTCTCTGTGTAACAGCTCTGGCTGTCCTGGGACTCACTGTGTAGAGCAGGCTGGATTCAAACTCCCAGAGACCCACCTGCCTGTGTGCCTGTCCGGGTTACATATTGGTAACCTCAGGACTGAGGACGCTAACACAGGAGGCTAGCCTGGGTTACAAAGGGAAACAGCCTTTTTAAAAAAAAGCCAGTGAGATGGCTGCATGTGTAAAGACATTAGCAAACAAACCAAGGCAGATCAATATTATTATCTCTTTTGTTCAGTCCTCACAGGAAGTCCCTGAGGTAGACACAATGTTCAGTATGAGAGACTGAGATGAAGAGAAAATGGAGTTATGGAGAAGCTGAGGACTGGATCGTGCAACCGGATCATGCACTGGGCCTGTGTCCTTCCTTGCGCCATGTGCTTTGAATCCTGTCTTCCCAAATCTTCAGAACAATAAAAGAGATGATATCACTGCAATAGAAGCATTTCATAATACTGTGTTTACCATGAACTGAATTTCTTTATTTATTCATTCATTTATTTTTTTTTTTGAGACAGGGTTTCTTTGTGTAATGGCCCTGGCTGTCCTGAAACTCACTCTTTAGATCAGGCTGGCCTCAAACTCAAAGATCCGCCTGCCTCTGCCTCCTGAGTGCTGGGATTAAAGGTGTGCACCACCACAGCCCAGCTGATTTTATTTATTATTTGTGTTTTCTTTTGTTCTTCCTTCGGGCCAGTGGCTGCTCCTCCAGATTTATTTTACTGGGCTGGAGATAAGCTCAGTGGTTAAGTGCAATTGTTGCTCTTCCAGAGGAACAGGGTTCAATTCCTAGCACCAACATGGCAGTTCACAACCTCCTGTAACTCCAGTCCCAGGGGATACAGTGCCCTCTTGTGGCCCCCACTGGCATGTGTGTACATGCTCCGCATGTGGGCCTGGCTCTCTTAGACACCAGGAGAGGGTGCTGGCCCCCAGAAACTGGTGTCAGGTGGGTGCTGGGAATTAAATCCAGGTCCTCCAGAAGAACTGCCAGCGCTCTTACCACAGAGTCACCATTCCAGCCAGGAGGCTGGTTTACCATAGAGTCACCATTCCAGCCAGGAGGCTGGTTTACCATAGAGTCACCATTCCAGCCAGGAGGCTGATTTCTTAAATCTTTCTGCCTCAGCCTTCCAACTGTTGGGATTACAGCTGTGTGCCACCATGTCTGGTCTTTCTTATTCCTGAGTGGGCTCCTGGTAGCCTCCATTGTCACAGGACGACTGAGACACTGTAGTTGTGATAGGCTCTCAGGTCTCGCTTCTAGTCTGGATATGGCCCCTTGCTAGTGTGAAAAGCTAAACAGATGGAAAAAGGTTTGCTTTGGTTTTCTCAGGGATTGAATGGGGCCTTGTGAATGCTGAACAAGTCCTCTAAACACTTGCTGCTCTTCAGCCAGGAAATCAGAGCCCTCAAGTCACAGCGTCCCTGTCTGAAAAGAGTGAGCCATGTTTATCCTTGGGGGCTTGGTAATGAGAAAAAACCCATAAAATCCAGGGCTCCGTGTGCATTTCCTTGTTTATTTAGGTTTGGTTTATGGCTTTTGTTTATTGGTTTTGGAGATAGGATCTTACTCAGGCTGGGCTCCCTATCCGGATCCTCTCACCTTAACCTCTCTGGGGTGCTGGGAATATAGCACCCCCTCTGTCTTGAAGGTTTCCTCTCTAATATATTGGAGGAACTGAAGTGGGAGGTAAGATTTTCCTCACTTCTGTCCCCAAAGTCCTCTGTTGACTCTGTCTCTTGCTACCTTAGGTCATTCCCTGGACAGCTGGTCTCAGCCTGGAGCTCCTGGTGGGGTCCATAGATTTCATGGATTCTTCCCCTAGCGACTGAGAAAAGTTCATCTTTTTTTCCTTTCCTTCTTTCTTTTGGTTTTTCAAGACAGGGTTTCTCTGTGTAGCCCTGGCTGTCCTGGAACTTACTCTGTAGACCAGGCTGACCTTGAACTCAGTTTTTTTTTTTTTTTTTAGACTTATTTTCCAGGTGTGCTGGTGCTTGCCTTTAATTCCAGCACTCAGAGGTAGAAGCAAGTGAATTTCTGTGAATTTGTGGCCGGCTCATCCATACAGTGAATTCAGGCTGGATACATAGCAAGATATTGTCACAAACAAAACAAATTAAAATAAAACAAACATTTTTATTTTACAGGCATATGTACGTGTCTGTATGTGGGTGTGTGGTTGTCTGAGGAGGTCAGGAGAGGGCATCATGTTCCCTAGAGTTGGAGTTAGAGGTGGCTGCCTATGTGGGTGCTGGGAACAGAATTCAGGCCTTCTGGAAGAATGAGTGCTTTCTAGGTCCTGCTCTTTTCTCTCTGTGTAACAGTCCTGGCTGTCCTGGAACTCACTCTGTAGACCAGGCTGGCCTCAGACTCACAGAGATCCACCTCCCTCTGCCTCCCAAGTGCTGGGACTAAAGGCATGCGCCACCATGCCCGACCAGGCCCTGCTCTTAAAAACTTTTATTGTTAACTTTTATTTATTAATGGAAGTTTGTGTGACAGGGAAGAGGTACTAGTGACCTTGTAAGAGTGTGAAATCGTCTAGGGAAGGCGAGTTCCAAAAGTCTCCTTGGAAGATTGAGAAGCAGAGCAAGAAGCAAGTTCTGTTCTTCTGAGTGCTGTAGGTAACTCTGGAACACACACAGCACACACACCACACTCCCCAACACTCCACTACTACACACACCACACACCCCACACCACACACTCCACACACCCCAACATTCCACTACCACACACACACATCACACACCCCAACATTCCACTACCACACACACACATCACATACACCCCAACATTCTACTACCACACATACACACACCACACACACACACACACAACACCTCCCCCCCACAGACAACACTCCCATACATCACACCCCACACAGAGCACACACACACACACCACCCCTCATAGACTAAAGTCAAACCTCAAACCCCCAAACCAGCAAATCTTAATATACATCAAGATCACTCAATTTAACTTGCATTTTAAATAAGCCTTAAGCAGTTCTAATACAAGAGGCTTGTTGGGTCCAGAGGGGTAGCACAAAGATGGGGACAGACCACCAAATTCTAATAAACCAGAAGCAAACTTTATTCCAGAAACCAGAATCCAGGGAAAAAATGAAAAAAATGAAATAAAAAATTTCAGTGGGACACAAAAAGCTTATCAGCTAGCTGAGACCACAGCCAGAGATGGATTTTGTAAGGCTGTGGCAAAGGTGAGTTTCTGAACCCACCTTTTTATAGTTGGGACACAAAGTAGATCTGAACAAAGGAATTTTTACAATTTCAAGGTAAAACTCAGATACAGATGTCCTTACTTTACAATCTCCATTAACAGAGTTTTTCAGTTAAACTAGTGTTTGTACTTAATCTGTTGCCTTTCCTGGTGCTTCCAGGCAGTGTTTACTGAAGCCCTGTGCTCTCCCCTCTGATGCTGCCAGTTTCACACGGCAGAGGTAATGCGTAACCCAGAGGCCATGTACCTCTTTCCTAAAAGTTGACTCAGCTCATATCCGTAGGCTAGCTCTCAGTTTGCAAAGAGCTTGGCCTTGTTAATAGAGCTATGGATTGTAAAGCAGAGTAACCCACTGTTAATAGTTAATCCTTAAGCTGCTGACAGTCTGTTCTTATTCTCCAAGGCTTACAACTTTATATTTCTTTATTTCTACATTCCTATTTCTGGAATCTACATTTTTATATTCTTATTCTTGGACCCTACAAGTCTGAGATTTCAGAGAGAAAATACTGACAAAAACCCACAGAGAAGAAGCCCTGCCCAGGCAGGACCCACTAGGCTGCCCAGGGCAGTGCAGTCAGTACTTGAACTTTATTGTGCATAGGGGGCCTGTGCCTTTCCCAAAATGTCTTGCTGAGCCTAGGAGAGAAGGCTCCGTTTCCCACCATATATCTTGTCATAGCTATTCCCTTAGTTACACAAAGGCCAGCCAAAGCTTTGAAAGGACTCCTTCAAAGAGCCTGTGGATGCTTCCTAGAGGTCCAGCCTTCCCTTGGGTCTGAGAAATAGGAGACTGTTATACTCTCCGTCTCACAAGGATGAACACAACACGCTTTAGGTACTTAATAAAGGTACATTTAAGCCGGGTGGTGGTGGCGCACGCCTTTAATCCCAGCACTCGGGAGGCAGAGACAGGCAGATCTCTGTGAGTTCGAGACCAGCCTGGTCTACAGAGCTAGTTCCAGGACAGGCTCCAAAGCCACAGAGAAACCCTGTCTCGAAAAACAAAACAAAAATAAGGTACATTTAAACAAACAAACAAAAAGAGACCTCAAATTAGACTAGCTGAGACTAGAAGGGCCAGCAGGAAGGGTCACTGTGCAGTCGGCTTGGTGCTGCTGTGACAGAGCACCTGAGACTGGATGATTTATAACGTTTGTTTGGCTGCCACACACCCCGAAAGGGGACCGGCAAGCATGCCAGTGTTCTGAGTTTATAGCGACTCACTCTCGTCCTGCATCCTCAGATCCCCATGTCGGCTGACACTAGGGACCAAGCTTCCAGCATGTGAACCTTTTGAGGACACGCCATCATTTTCAGCAGCCTCATGCTGACTTCTAGAGCAGCATTTACTGAATATGCTGTGACTTCCCTTCCACCATCTGTCTACTCCAGGGCATTAGCAATCATCTTTGGCTCCTTCCCTTCTTCATCTCAGTATTATTATCCCCCCCAACAAGATCACACTATGTAGCCATGTTTGGCCTGGAACCCTATGTAGACCAGGCTAGCCTCAAACTCATTGACATCCTCCTGCCTCTGACTTCATTTCTTCATTGGTTCTACAAAAATACCCAGCACCTGTCACACCTGGAACAGCCCAGACAAAGTGCCTCCACTCTGGAGTACCTGGAGCAAGTGAGTAGATCATAGCTGTGAAAACAAGTCAGATAATACCAGACAGACAGATGATAGACGGAGAGAGGGAAGGAGGGACGGAGGGAGGACTTGTTGATTTCGATTGTTCATCCAGAGTCTGCCTTCCAAGTGCTGTGATTAAAGATGTGCCCATTATACCCAGTTATTGATATTTTAAACTGCTTGAGGATTTTATACATGTATAAAATATGCTTTGATAAAATCTGCTCCCTAATTCCTCCCTTACCCATCCTTTGGATTCCCTTCCAATTTCATGTGCTTTTTCCTTATTTCCTTTTTTTTTTAAAAAAAAAAGGTTTATTTATTTATTATGTATACAGTGTTCTGTCTGTCTGTATGCTTGCTGGCTAGAAGAGGGCACCAGATCTCATTACAGATGGTTGTGAGCCACCATGTGGTTGCTGGGAATTGCCCTCTGGTAGAGCAGTCAGTGCTCTTAACCTCTGAGCCATCTCTCCAGCCTTATTTCCTTTTTTAAAGATTTATTTTTATTATATGTGTGTGTTTTCTTTGCATGTGCACCATGTGTTCTCAGAGGTCAGCAGAGGGTGTCAGGGCCCTTAGGACAGACCCCCTTTTCTTCACACAGGCTCTGACCTGGGTTCCTCATGGCCTGGCTCCTGCTTAGTCACCTTCATCTCACTGTTCTCACTTCTGTGATCTGGCCATACTGCCCCATTTTCATGGCCCATCTCATGGCCTCCCACGCTGAACACCATCTTATCTCTAGCAGAAGTGACATCCTCCCTTTCCCAGGGACCCTCTCCACTTGTTTAGTGACTATGAACTCCTAGATCTCATCTCAGCGACCATCCCCCCCACTCCCCAGAAAACCTTGCCTGACCATGTAGACAAGAGTAGGGCGCTCATTTATGCGGTTCCCTAACATCGCGGATGGTCCACATGCTGACTTCAACCTTGTACAGTCATTATCTTGGCTTTTCCAGGCCATACGTTTCAAAACCACGGGGGCTCTTCTTCGTCTCCCGTGCCGTTTCTCTACTGCCTCCTCCGGGCCTGACACAGTGGGCATTCGGTAAACACTGGCTACGGTAATGTAAGAGTGTTTGACAAGTGAACGAACAGCTTGGTTTAAGAGTAAGACCACGGAAGCCCAGCACTCGGGAGGCAGAGGCAGGCGGATCTCTGAGTTCGTGGCCAGCCTGATCCACAGAGCGAGCTCCAAGACATCCAGGGCTCACAGAGAAACCCAGTCTCACAAAACAAACAAATGAAACAAAACAAAAAGAGAAACATGGATACTCCCTTCTGTCCAAGAAAGTAGCCAGTTGCTCCTTCGCCCCACCTGGTGGAGAAGGCGGCGAGCTGCAGCCCATTCACCGTGGCAGCTCACTTGGCAGCACGCCTGCCTCTTCCTAGGCTCAGGTCAGGACTGAGGCTGAACACCAGACACCTAGCAGAGGAGGGATGACCAACCAGACGGCAGCTCGCTCTGGAGGGCCCGGATATCAAATTAACCCCTTCTTCAAGAGCCCCTGGTCCTGGGAAGGACCTTCCTGTGGCAGCACCTGGATTTTTATTTGTCGATGTTGCTTTTATTATTATTTTATTTACTATGTGTATGGGTGTTTTGCTTTCAGATCACAAGGAAATGTAAATGTCACTGGCTTTAGGATATTAATTTAATCTGAATCAAATTTATAATGCACGTAAAGGGACTTTTTCAAAATACCTAAAAGAATTCCAAAACAGTCTTTAGTGCAACCTTGTCAGGGGAGACACAAAACCCGAGTCTGTAACCTGTCTCTTTAGATCACTTTCTCGAGTATTTATTTTTATTTGTGCATGTGTCTGTGTGACATACGACACACATGTGCATCAGGCAGGATCCAGGAGGTGTGGGATCCGAACACGACAGGGACCTCTGGAAGAGCAGTGTTCTTAACCGCTGAGCCTCCCTCCAGCTCCCCTGGATTAACTTTGTTGGAGAATGAGGGGTGCGGAAAGAAACAGCTGGCCCGGGGCTGCTCTGCAGCCTGGGTCAAACTGCATTTACACTAAGTCAGTCCCTGGAGACAAAGGCAGGGGATGACTGAGTAGGAGTGACGACGGGTCATCAGTCAGGGTGGTTTTGGGGCGCTGGGGTGGTGGTGGGGGGAGACGTTCCAGACGGGGTATCTCTGTGTAGCCCTGGCTGTCCTGGAGCTCACTCTGTGGACCAGGCTGGCCTCGAACTCACAAAGATCAGCCAGCCTGTGCCTCCCGAGCACCCGCAGCGGCGATCTATCAGGGCTGTGATATCTACGGGGCGTCTCTCCACCCACGTCAACCACCACGGAGAACAAACTCCTACAGATCGGTCCGCGACCGCCGACTCCAGACGTGCGCAACAGCTCAGCAGATACGCTGGAACGAGGAAACAACGCTGTCCGAGAAGGCGTTCTCTTTACTCTTCAGGACAATTAAGTGACGCACTCGGCTGTCTGCAGGGAAAGGGCTTCGGGTCACCTCGGGCGGGCGGCAGGTGCAGGTGCCGGCTGCGCGCGCAACCCTGGCTGGCGGGGCCGGTCTACGTTAGCGCGGCGAGGGGCGCTGGGCCGCCCGCGGGAAGGCGCGGCAGGCAGGGGCTGGACACGCGGCGAGGGAGGACCCCGGGCTCGCGAGTGGGAGGCCGCGGGGCGAGCGCCGCCCGAGACAGCAAGGCCATTCAGGGCGGGGCCGCGCTCGCCCTCCCCGCCGCGGCGACGGCCTCGCGAGGGGGCGGGGCTTCCGGCGGCGGCGCGCTCGGGCGTCGACTGACGCAGAGTGGACGGGCGTCACGTGACACGGAAGCGACTCCGAACAGGAAAAGGACGAAAAAAATAACCGTCCGCGACGCAGAGTCGAAGCGGACCCGGAGCCACCATGAACAGCAAAGGCAAGGCCGTGGGGCGGCGGGGACGGTCGGGGAGGCGGGCTGCTCCGGGGCGAGGGGGCCCGGAGGGCCACGGGCTCGCGGCGGGCCGGGCCGCGCTTCTCCTCAGAGGGCCGGGAGCCAGGCCGCACCTGACGTGGCCGCCCCCTCCCCCGCGCCGCCGCCGCTCGGCCCTGCCGGCCCCCATAAACTCGGTGGCGCAGTTTGGAGCCGCGGGCTGTGTGTGAGGTGGGGGGGCTTTTCCGTGACGGGCACCCGCTGGAGCGAATGGGGAGCTAGAGCAGGCTGTGGGGAGGCCAATGGCGGGCCGGCAGAGGCGGGGCGCCGCGCTTCGGAACAACAGGCCTTGGCGGCCTTAACTAGTGAGGTGCCGGCCCCGCGGCGCCGTCCCTCTCCGCAGGGCCAGGTCTCACCGTCCCCGTGCTTGTGCCGTCCTCAGAACTCCCCTCCCGGCCGCCGCCCTCAGCACGGCTGACTCCATCCTCTCATTAGGAAGTCGACTCTGAGTAGGACTCTGGGAGGAAAACAGTCTGGACCGGGAACAGCCCAAAGTAGAAGTCCCCTAAGACACCGGCGGTCCAGAACCTCGGGCACGGGTCCCCACACCTGTCCTTCATCGGGAAGGGAACATGGCCAAGTTAGGCTTGGTTCCGTCATCAGTATGCTTCTGGGAACAGCGCCTTTTCTGCCCCGTCAGAGCCCCGTGAGGGTGCAGACAGCCCTGCTTTTCTTGGCTCCAAGAAATTCTGCGCTGTATGACAATCTGTCTGTCGTCTCCTGCGCGCCTCCACCAAGTTAGCCACCCTGTGCACCCTGCCCAGCTGGTGGCTCTGTTTGTAGCCTTGCTTTACGTTTGTGCCTGTCTGTGTGAGTGAGGAGCTCACAGGGGGAGCTCGAGTTGAAAGGAGGTTGTGAGTGTCATTTGAGGACGCTGGGAATAGAACTTGGGGCCTCAGGAAGAGCAGCACTTTGTCTTAACCAGTGGGCCATCTCTCCTGTTTGCCGTCCCCCCAGTTTGATAGACAGCACCTCCCCCTTTTGTGTTCCAGGTCAATATCCAACACAGCCTACCTACCCTGTGCAACCTCCTGGGAATCCAGTATACCCTCAGACCTTACACCTTCCTCAGGCTCCACCCTACACAGATGCTCCGCCTGCATACTCAGAGGTACTGCAGCTTGCTAGACTTGGAACTAGTTGAGGACACCCGTGGGCCCCTCGTTCAGTGTTTAAGTGTGACTTCACAGACAGAAGGATGGTGATTACCATTGGAATTGTGCTGTTTGATTATGTTATTTGACACCTGCTGACGTTAAGGTGAGGTTGGGTCCCTTGAGCAGCAGGTGACACAGGAGACTGTTTTGTTATTGTGTGCCAGTGACTCTAACGTAGTGATCTGTACACACGAAGAGCTGAGAATGGACTTAGGAGCCATACATGGTGGTACAGGCTGGTAGTCCAGCACTTGGGAGGCTGAGGCAGGAGGATTCTGATTTCAGGGCTGTCTTGGGCTATATAACCGAGCCCTGTCTCCAGAACCAACCAAGGAGCTGGGGATGTAGCTGATTTGGTGGAGTGCTTGCTTAGATGCACTAACCCGGATTTGATCCCCAGCACTGTGTGAACTGGGTTTGGTGGCAAGGGCTTGTAATTCCACCAGTCAAGGTGAAGGAAGGAGGGTCATCCCCCGCTGCTGTTGACGGTACCAGTAAGACTTGATGAAGACAGTTCAAATGGGGGTGCCACAGAGTAACATTCTGCTTTCTCTCCTGCTGCTTTTAGCTCTATCGGCCAAGCTTTGTTCATCCAGGGGCTGCCACAGTCCCCACCATGTCAGCTGCGTTTCCTGGCGCCTCTCTGTATCTGCCTATGGCCCAGTCTGTGGCTGTTGGGCCTTTAGGCTCCACAATCCCCATGGCTTACTATCCAGTCGGTCCCATCTATCCACCTGGCTCAGCAGTGCTGGTAGAAGGAGGGTATGATGCAGGTGCCAGATTTGGCACCGGCGCTACCGCTGGCAACATTCCTGTGAGTATGGGCTAACTGGAAGCGATATTCATTCTCCTACCATCCGTGGACAGTAATGGTCAGGGTTGGCACAACAGCTGCTGTCTCATAGGCAGAAATGTGACACATCCTTTGGTTTTGGAATTAATCATTTGTTTTCTTGCCTTAGTAAGATACTGCTAGCTAGCTGGGCAGTGGTGGCACACTCCTTTAATCCCAGTATTCGGGAGGCAGAGGCAGGTGGATCTTTGTGAATTCGAGGCCAGTCTGTTCTACAGGGGGAGTTTTGGAACAACCAGGACTGTTACACAGAGAAACCCTGTCTCAAAAAACAAAAACAAACAAAACAAAAATAAAAGCCTGCTAGCTTCTTTTTCATTGGCATGGGCACAGTGAACGCTCCTTATTAAGTCCATACACTCTTAATATCTACCACAAGGATGAAATGTACCAGGAACCAGGTGATTAAAAAAGTAGAATGCATAATCCCTAGTAAGTAGGTGTTACCAGTTCCTCCTGCTCGGTGCTCTACTATTTGGGGTTTGTAGTCCACCTGGTTCTAGCAAAGGCCATCTTCTCAGGAGCCACATTCTAGAGTGAAGTGGAGTAGTGTCGTCAGTGGCTCTTAAGTATTACAGTGCTGTGTTACAAGTCTGGAATTGCTGGGGTGAAGCCCAGTGGTAGAGCATTTGCTTGGAGATAGAGTGCTCTCCTGCTCCATGAACAAATGCACACAGGCCCACAAGAGACCCCGCGGGCTGTTTTTGGTGTTTTGGAACTATGGCATGCAGTGGTTCTCCTGGGGACAGGTCTGCTTTCCCAGGCTGCATCCTAGGGCAGGAATACTGGTGAGTGACAGGCTCCCTTCCTGTCTGTGTCTGGATTCAGATGGTAACTTGCTATAGAACTCAAGCTATCACAGAATTAGCTCCTTTAAATGGTGGTTGCTTGGTGTGTGGCACATGCCTATAATCCCACAGTGGGAGGCTGAGGCAGGGGTCAGCCTGGGCTACATAGCAAGAAGCAGGCAAGTCAGTGTTACATAGTGAGACCCTAGGTTAACCCACCCCACCCCCTGCAAAAAAAAAGTTAGTGGTTGGCTCACTGCCATCTTTTTGAGGCATCTGCTTCCCATGTGCTTCTCCTGTTTGCCCACTGTCCTTGTCCTTTCCTTTTAGCCTCCACCCCCTGGATGCCCTCCCAACGCTGCTCAACTTGCAGTCATGCAGGGAGCCAACGTCCTTGTGACTCAGCGCAAGGGAAACTTCTTCATGGGTGGCTCAGATGGTGGCTACACCATTTGGTGAAGAACCGTGGCCACGCCTGTGCCGGGAAAGACATCACGTACCTTCAGCACTTCTCACAATGTAACTGCTTTAGTCATATTAACCTCAAGTTGCAGTTTAGACACATGTTTTGGGGGGTGTCTTTCTGGTGTCCAAACTTTGAGGCACTTTTCAAATTTAATAAGGAACCATGTAAGGGTAGCAGTCCCTCCCTAGAGCATTTTGAGGTAGGGAGGCATCCATTCTTCAAATGAATGTGAGTGAAGCAGCCCTGAGGCTCTTCCCTAATTCCTCTGGAGTAACACTGTACCATTCTGGTCTTCGCTTTTAGTAATAAAACATCAAATTAGGTTTGGAGGGAACTTTGATCTTCCTAAGAATTAAAGTTGCCAAATTATTCTGATTGGTCTTTAATCTCCTTTAAGTCTTTGATTTATAGTAGTTGTTAAATGAAACGCATTAGCTGTCTGCCTTTTCCGGCCCACCCTGTCCTTCGTCTTCCATCAAATCAGTGGCGCAGGACAGAAAGCCGGTCACTCGGCCCTTCTCGCCATGCGCCTGTCCCACTTGCCATTTTTAACTCGTCTTCATAAGGATCCTCTGAAGCCCCCTGTGCCCTGAGCACAGACCCGTTTCTTTGGGCTTTGTATATTTCCAGGAGAAGGTGAGGGGACCTTTTGGACCCACCTCATAGGCCGTCTCTGCATCACCATGAACCCAGACTTACTGTGGTGCCAAACCTGAACTTAAACAACAGTTCCCAGTGCAAGCTGTCCCAGAAAAGTTTCTTTAAAAGTGATGGGCAGAGAAGAAAACACATGAAAAAGCTTGGCTTTAAAGCCAAATTAAGGGCGTTTCAGATCAAACGTGGTTTTCATTTTCTGAGTGTCTGATGCAGCCACTCGGGCTCCCAGGAGTCTTCCTGTGATGGGTTGGCTAGTAGTCACAGGAATGCCTCGCTATGAAACAACTTGAGTCCAGTGAGATCTCATTAGGATTAATATTTCAGGGATCCTTAATGATTTGTTTTCCGAGATTGGATTTTATTTTATCTGACATTTCAGTTCATCTAAATCTTGTGTTCTGTACATGTGTTGTTTGACTGTACCATCGACTGTTATGGAAGTTCAGCGTTGTATGTCTCTCTACACTGTGGTGCACTTAACTTGTGGATTTTTTATACTAAAAATGTAGAATAAAGACTATTTTGAAGATTTGAATAAAGTGATGAAGTTGCATTACCCTGTACTCTAGGCATTCTTTACTCAGCATGTGTTCACATGTTCATACATGTCGGGTCTTTTAGAGCTCACCCAGAAATGAGCTCGGTGCTCCTGTAGCTGCTTCATTAACGATGTCTGTGAAATAAACGTAGATGTGCAAGGCAAGGTTTTAGGTTTGGCTGTTCTCATGAGCTTTCACTAGAGCTGATTCTGGGATTCAAAACACAATCTTAAAAATGAAAGTGCAGTGATGGTCATGTTGGCACTCGACTTTAACACGGGGGAGGCAGAGCCAGGTGGCCCCTGTGAGCTCAAAAGCTACCCTAGTCTACACAGTGAGTTCTCGTGCTAAGGCTTCAATCAAGGAAAATACCTTAGTGTAGTAGTCTATACACTTCAGGGTAGTTTCTAGATGCTTTCTCCAAAGTTCTATGTGGAGAAACACTGAAAACAAGCGGGCGAATCCCATTATTCTAGAGACTGTGGAAAGAGGTCTGCCAAAAGTTTATGGCAGCCTGGGGTAACTAGCAAGATCATGTCTCAAACCCACAAAGCAAAAGCCAACCAGCCTCTGCACTGCAGCTTCTGGAATCTACACTGCTATAGCAGGTAAGAGTTTTAATACCAGAGTATCCAAGGGGCTTGCGTGGAAAAGAGCCTGGCCGGGCAGTGGTGGCACACACCTTTAATCCCAGCACTTGGGAGGCCAACCTGGTCTACACAGTTCTAGGACAGCTAGAGTACACAGAGAAACCCTGTCTTGAGAAAGAAAGGAGCTTTACTGGTAGGAAATTTAGGTGGCCAGGATATAAACAGGGATCTGGGAAACTGTGGCCTTTGCCAGGATAAAGGCCAAACCCACTTAGTTCTCATGTGTTTCTGATGGGACAGTTGCTGCTTCTCTGGACCACTCCTGAGATAGTTCTAGGAACTTCAGAACATCCCTAAGAGTTCTTAAAGAGAGACAGAACACGCAGAAAGCAGAGAAAACACTATAAAAAGTTTAAGGAAAAAGTCAAAATTTAGTTTTTATAAATGAAAATCTGACTTTCATAGTAATTTTTTTAAAGATTTATTTTTATGTATACAACATTCCTTCCATGTACACCTGCACACCAGAAGGGGGCACCAGATCTCATCACAGATGGCTGTGAGCCACCATGTGGTTGCTGGGAATTGAACTCAGGACCTCTGGAAGAGCAGTCAGTGCTTTTAACCGCTGAGCCATCTCGCCAGCCCTCATAATAAATTTAATCTGGATAAAAACTGTCAATTTGAGGCTGTTGGGGGAAATGGTAAGGTTCAGACATTTGGCCTGTCCCTCCTGGCCTGATCCTTGTGGTATCTAGCCTCCAAGAAGCTACACTGGGGCTAGGCAAGTAGGGAGGGGGCAAAGTGGACCAGCCTGTGGCCACCTTCCACATCTCCCACTTCCAACTCAGGCATGGCCCCATGCTGTCGGTCAGTTGTGAGCACTGTCCTTACCAAGGCCTGGCTGTATAGGTGTCATAAGCAGCTTTCTCCGTGTCCCTGGGCCATGGAGTCAGTAATGATGTTACTGGAGACTTGTGTCCTGGGAGGTGAGTGGATTTGCCATCTCACTCAATGCCACTCACTGGCTTCAGAGCAAACGTTCCCTAATTATAGAGTCAGTGTGTTAGCGCTGGAGCCAAGAATCGGCCCCTCCAGTCTGGGGATCATTAGATGAAGTACTCTTCCTTCTCTGTGCCCTTGGCTGAGTCACTCTCCATCTGGAGGATGGTGCTGGGCTCGCCTTCTGCAGGCTCGTAGGTGACGTAGCTGCCTTTGTTCTTGTACAGGTAAAAGAAGATCAAGGTCACCACCGAGAGCAGGGTGAGGAACACCACAGTGATCACTACTGGGAAAGGAGAGGGAGACATGTTTGAATACTTCACTGGGCCAGTCAGGTCCTCTCAAACCCAGCTTCCCCAGGACACAGCAGCCAGAGTCTCTTGGTATTTAGCTACCACACAGTTTAACTCCCTCTCAAACCAGTTCCTGATGATCATGCTAGAAACCAGGAGGGAAACAGCTGATGCCAACAGGAAGGGTGTTTTAATACATAGCTTCCCATGAGAGTTTCTCTTCCTCACCCACTCATCAAAACCACACATCTCCTCCTTCCAACCCACGCACTCCAGCTGAGCATCCACATGTGCCACAGCCTTTTCACAGCCGCGCCCAACCTATCGTTTGCTGGTCACGTCTCTCCATCTTTCACAGCTCTGCATGTGTGAGACCCACATGCCAGAATGAACCCAGTACTGGAGTTGGTCCCTGATGTGGCTTTTCCTGTATGAGGAAAATCTTAGCTGCCACACTGGGTTCCAGGGTATCTCTGAGCCCAGAGGCCCCTAGGACTGGTACACTGGCTTTGTTACCTGCAATGAGTGCTGTGCTGGCCTCTTCAGCTTGTGGGGACAGGGTCTCATGGGCCTGAAGAACTGGCGTGGTCATCAGTTCTGGGGAGTTGGAGGGGGAAAAGGAAATGGTGAGTCCTTTGTCCTTGCCATTCTGTTACTTCGCCTTCCTGTTCAAAAGTTCAACTAGTCTTGGAGAGATGGCTCAGTGGTTAAGAGCACTGTCTGCTCTTCCAGGGGTCCTAGATTTTATTCCCAGCAACCACTCGGTGGTTCACCATCATCTGTAACTCCAGGTCAAGAGGATCTGAACTTCCAGCCTCTGGGCACCAAGCAAGCACACATGTAGTACACAAACAGACACACAGACAAAACATTCATAGACATAAAGATTAAAAAAAGTTCACCTAGTATCTACAGTAACTCCAAACAATAACTTGGAACAAAGAGATTAAAACAAACCATTTCCAAAAGACAACATTTTTATGAATTTTTCTCTGTCTAATACAATGTTTAAAAACAGGGACTTGAGCTGGGCATAGTGGTGCACACTGTTAATTCCAGCACTTGGAGGCAGAGGCAGGTGTATCTCTGTGAGTTCAAGGCCAGCCTGGGCTACATAGTAAGTTCCAGGACAACCAGAGCTACACAGTAAGACCCTATCTTGAAAAAAGGAAAGAGAGACAGAGAAGAAAAAGAGAAAGAAAGGGGCTCTTGGTTGGGAGTGGTGGCACACGCTTTTAATGCCAGTACTCAGGAGGCAGAGGCAGGCGGATTTCAGAGTTTAGGCCAGCCTGGTCTACTGACTTAAGAAAAATAGGAGGGGGTTAGTTTTTGTTAGGTATGGTGACATGTCTGTAATCCCAGCACTCGGCTGAGAAAGACTGACTGTTCAAGGTCCCCCGTGCTACATGGAGTTCCAGGGTAGCCTGACCTGTACAGGGAGGTTCTGTCTCAAATGCAAAACAAATACGATTCTCGTATTTGTTGAATAGGGGTTTGAGCCTGAACTAATTGATTTTCAAATGTGATCTGTCCTTCTCAAGCTACTCTCTCGGGGAAAAAAACATCACCCAACCTCTGCCAGCATCAGTCACTTCGGATGCTAACGGTACAGCACCTAGATTATAGGCTGTGACGCAGAGACACGAGGATACGGCCTCAGTCACTTCGGATGCTAACGGTACAGTACCTAGTTTATAGGCTGTGATGCAGAGACACGAGAATACGGCCTCAGTCATTTCGGATGCTAACGGGTACAGTACCTAGTTTATAGGCTGTGATGCAGAGATACGAGGATACGGCAGTATAAGGAACACATAAAATGTTGAGTGTGTATATATGAATATATTTGTACCATGCAGCATAAATGTATCCAGTACATCTTTCTGTGTTCTACATACTCTTTAATCTGTATGTGTGCACATTTGTGGATTTTGGTACATGCATAGCATAGTGCACTTGTGGAAGTCAGGGGACAAGTTCTGATACCCATTCTTGTTCTCCTCCTTGGGTGATACAGGGTCTCTTGTTTTCTGCTGCCTACACCAGGCTAGCTGGCCTTGTGAGAATTCTTCTCCATCTTCCACCTCAGTACAGGAGTGCTGAGAATGCAGATGCATGCTACCACCAGGCAGAGTGGCACTGACCTTTAATCCCAGCATTCAGGGGACAGGCCGGTGGATGGATCTTGTGAGTTCCAGGCCCGCCAGGGGTAGTGAGGACCTGTCTACAGCAGAACAATGCACACTGTGCATCTGTCTTTACCAGGTTCTGGGGGTTGGGATTTGGGTGCTTATGCATGTACAGCACGCTGCCCACCAACTCATCTCCTTGTCCCTACATACCTTTTATAAACATTAGTTTTCAGTAATAAAATATACTTATCCTGCTCTAAACCTTTTTCTTGTGGAATATTACTTTAACTATGTGAAGATGTGTTGCTGTTTCACCTTGCCTGCCTAAGGTACCTGATTGGTCTAATAAAAAGCTAAACAGCCAATAGTTAGGCAGTAGAGGGACAGGCGGACTGGTGGGTAGAGAGAATAAATAGGAGGAGAAATCTAAGCTGGAGGGACAAGAATGAGAGGCGAGAACAAGGGAAACAGAGAGGGAGGCGCCTGGGGTCAGCCAGGCAGCAGCCAGCAGCAGGCACAAAGTAGGACACACAGAATGAAAGAAAGGTTGGAGCCCCACGGCAAAACACAGATGAAGAGAAACGGGCTAAACTAAGTTCTAAGAGCTGGTGGGACAAGCGTAAGAGAAGGCCAAGCAGTCATACTGATACTAGGTCTCCGTGTCTTTATTTGGGAGCTGGTTGGTGGTCCGTAAGCAAGCCTGCCCTACCTTTTACTTCTAGGAGAGGCGCTGCACTTTACCAGGCTTGGAACAGGACTTTCCCCACCACTATTTCCTGAGCCCTACCCTATATGTCTGTCTGTCCCTTAAGCTCCAAAGCCCAAGTCATTACTCAGAGTCAGGACATTATTAAAATGTGGTCTGGAAACTTGTGGGCAAGTCTTTTTTAAGGTCTCTCTAGGTAGCCCCACTGGCCTGGATTTGCTCCATAGTCCAGGCTGGCCTTGAACTCACAAAGATCTGCCTGTCTCTGCTTCCCCAGTGCTGGGATTCAAGGTGATACCACACAGTCTTTTCCTAATTAGCATTTGATGTAACTGTTGAAGAAGTAACTTGGTAAAGGTCACTACAGGATAGAGGTGTCCAGGGAGGACACGCTGGTCAACTCTGGAGTCATCATTTTCTTCAATAAATAATCTATTAAGTCTGGCCTAGTGCTCAAACCTATAATCACAATCCTCAAGAGCCTGAGACATGAAGCTCACAGTCAGTTCACAGCCAGTCTGGATACAGACTGTGAGATCCTATCTCAAAAAAAAAAAAACCTGAAATAAAAGAACAGAGATGGGAAGCAGAGGAGGGAGGGTGTGGGGTAGGGGGAGAGAGGGATGGGGGAGAGGGAGAGAAAGAGAGGGAGAGAGGGAGGCAACAAGCAAAACTAGCAGCTCTGTGGCCCACCTGCTTCACCAGGAACTGCGCTAGGCACACTGGGAACAGAGCAAAGCGGACCAGCTCCACAGTGCTTCCACCCACAGGTCCCATCATCGTTCTGAACTGCAGAAAGTCCAACAAGGAGCACCAGCAGGGACTGATCTGGTGGTGTTCCTGCTGGGGGCGACTTCAAGGAAGCAATGTTTGATGGCACCAGGACTCGGCGAAGTGACTACTGTCAGCAGAGCCCAGGTCAAAGGAACAGGTGGGAACAGGATTCCTGTTTAGGGCCGGCTGTGGCACCACTGAGCACAGGTAAGGGATCTCAGCTGCTGTGAGCTGGGGCAAAAGCAGGTAAAGGGTATTGAGGGTCTTATTTTATAGAGGCCAACAAGAGCCTCAAATTCCCCGTGATCCCATAACTGAAAAGCAGCAGGAGATGAGCTGCCGAGAGAACCTCCAGTCCATGGCCAACCCAAGGTGGGGGGCCAGGTGGGGTGAGACAGGGTCTCTGCAAAGCCCTGGCCGTCCTGGAACTCACTATGGATCAGGCTGGCCTTGAACTCACAGAGAACCGCCTAATGTATGAGAGGCCAGAAGACAACTTGAGGGAGCTGGCTCTCTCCTACCACAGGGTCCAGGAGACTGAACTCAGGTCATCCTGATGGCTTACTCAATCTATTATTCTGTGAATTATTAAATCAACATTGCAAGGCTATTATGTGAATAAAGCAGGAGAACACCTAAAGAATTAGCATGTAACTCAGCTGTAGTGCATGCACATGTGTGTATATGTGTGTGCATGTGTGCCTGCATGCATGTGCTTGTGCAACCCCAGCTCCAGGGAATCCAATGCATTATTCTAGTCTCTATGGACACTCATAAGTGCACACACATGGAAGTGTGCATGCACACACACATAAAAAATCACATTAATAGCGTTCTTAAAATATGACGTCCAGCAAGGAAAAGGCACTTGCTGTATAAACTTGGTGACCTGAGTTCAAACCATGGGACCTGTAAAGGCTTTGAGAGTTCTTTAGCCAAGAATGACCTTGAGTTTCACCCTCCAGCCCCCACCTGCGCACCGTAATGGCAGGCATCCATCCCATGCTTGTTTTTATGCAGTGCTAGGAAACAAACTCAGGGCTTTGTTAGGCCTCTACCAATTAAGTAAGTACATGTCCAGTCATGAGGTTTTTAAATTTTAAATTTCCTTTTTATGTTAAAATGTTATTTGTTTAGAGACAGGGTCTCACTATGTAGTTGCTGTAGTCCTCGAATTCAAGAGTTCCTCCTGGCATTTTGGACTAAGAGTTGTGTGCCACCATGACTGACAGATTTTTCTTTTTTTTAAAGATGTATTTCCTTATGCATACAGTGTTCTGCAGGCCTGTATGCCCGCAGGCCAGAAGAGGGCAGCAGATCTCACTACAGATGGTTGTGAGCCACCATGTGGGTGCTGGGAATTGAACTCAGGACCCCTGGAGGAGCAGCCAGTGCTCTCAACCACTGAGCCATCTCTCCAGCCCAGATTTTTTTTTTAAATGAAAATGGTCTCTACTAGAAGTGAAACAGTAGAGCAAGGTAATGCACAGGCAGAGGCAGGAGGATCCCTGTGAGCAAGGCCAGCCTGATTTACATAGCCAGGGCTAAATAACAGACCTGGTCTCAAACCAAACAAAAAAGTGAAATCTCTAAATCCAGGGGCGAGCTGTGAATGACTGGCCGGTACTCTAGGCTCAGATGCCAGTCAACATTTTTAGAGAGGTAGCTACTGTCCTTATCTGGAGTCTATTCTAAAAATCCAGAGTGTTCACAGTCTACCCACTCCTGTGCCCCTGTAATCTTCTCATTCCAGTATGATTTCAAAAAAACAAACCAGACCAAACCAAAACAGGCACATCAAGCTCTCGAGCAGAAATGCCAGGTTAGAAGCTGCCAGAGACTCCAAGAACAGCAGCAGGGAGCTCCATGCAGCTCAGGGCGGCAGGCAAATGACAAGGGCGGTCTCAAAAGTGTTAGATTCGGAAAAGGCAAGAGAGGGGTGTAAGGCTCCAGGTGTGGCCTTGAAGGTATCAAGTTAGAGAGGAAGCAGGATCCCTGTCTCCGTCTCCAAATGGGAGCGGCAAGAGACAAGGGACCTGAGGAAGTGAGCTCAAGAAAGGAGAAGCTGAGCTGGGCGTGGCAGGACAGTAATTCCAGCCACTGGGAAGAGGACTGTGAGACAGTCTGAGGCCAGTGTGGGCTACATAATGAGGCCTTGTCTCCAAATCAGGAAGAAGAGAAGGGAAATGGCCCAGGAAGCACAAACACAAAAGGATGAAGTGGCACTTACAGAACTTAGAACTTGTAGCTGATCTTTGTCCCCACGTAGGGATTCTGAGAGGCGCCTGTGCAGACAGAAGGCTACAAGGCTGCAAACTGGCTAGGCTTGATGGGGTCAAGTTATTAAGGCCTGCTTTGGGGGTGCTGAACTGGAGACAGCAAACACTGTGAGTCAGGATGGGTACCTTACGAGAAAGCTTCTTACGTTTAGACTTCTTACGTTTAGAGTCCAGGTTGACAGACACAGAAATTAAAAACTTAAGCCAGGAGTGGTGAGGCACACTTATAATCCAGGCTGAGGCAGGAGGATTGCCATGAACTCAAGGTCAGCTGGGGTTCCACAAAGAGAGTCTGTCTCAATACCTAAAAATGTTAATTCAATAGCTAGGAGTAGTGGTGGATGCCTTTAATCCCAGACCTCAGGGGCAACAGAGCTACATAGTGAGGCCCTGTCTCAAAAATAAACAAAGAAAGAGAAAAGAAAGAAAGAGAGAAAGAAAGGAAGAAAGAAAAATGGTTAATCCAGTAAGTACTGAGTGATTGACTGTGTACTCTGTGCTAGGTTCTGGTCACGAATCAATGAACAAAACAGACAAATTTACCTAGGCCACAAGCCACTGAGGAGCCGCTGAGATGGCCTGGTGGGCAAAGGTGCTGGCTGCACAATGATATAATCTGATGGCCAGGGCTTGATTTCTGGAACATGCATAAAATGGCAGGCAAGAAGCGATTCCACAGTCGTCCTCTGACCTCCACAGATGTGCAGGGCACATGTGCCCAGACACACACACACACACACACACACACACACACACACACACACACACACACACACACATTTTCAAAAACGAAAATAAAATCCATTGAAGAATACTACTCTGAAAACTGAGGCAGGAAGATTGAGAGTTCAAAACCAGCCTGGGCTATATAGCAAAACCCTGTTTCAAAAAACAAAGACAAATCAAACAACAACCACCACCTCCAAATCACCACCTTCACAGGGCTCCTAAACTGAAAACAAGCTGCGGTGTGTGGTCTGGATTCTGAGTCAGTGAACGGTGTCACCAGATGCTCACAGTAGCGCTGCTTCTGAATCCCAGGGTGAAGCAACCCCAGTGTCCATCAGGAACCAGATGAACAAAATGCAGCTAATGTAGACATGGGGTATTATTCAGCCTTAAAAACTGAAGGAGGCGCTGGGGAGAAAGGCTCAGTGCCTAAGAGCACTTGCTACTTTTGGAGGGGACCAGGGTTTAAGTTCCCAGCACTCACAATCACCTGGAACTCTAGTTCTGTCTTCTGAAGGCACACACATACATAAAATAAAAATGAGGGAAGGAAGGGAATTCTGATGTGCGGTACAATACAGACAAACCTGGAGGGCATGCTGTCAAATTAAATAAGCAAGGCACAAAGGACAGACACTGGACTGACCCAGTAGTGCAGACTTTAATCCAGCAGGCAGGAGGCAGAGGGATCTCAGAGATGGAGGCTAGCCTGATCTACACAGAGCAGAGTCCAGGGCAGCCAGGGCTGCACACTGCTACCCTATTTGTTTTAAAGGCAAATATTGTATGATTGCATTTATATTGATTTCTGATCACCTAGAGTAATCAAATTAAAGAGACAGAACATTTAATAGGTAGAGTCTGGGATGCTGAAAAGTGTAGGTGATAGGAGTCCTTAAATGGCACAGACTGGACATTTAGGGCGGGGCTGAGGACCACGTGCTCGCCCAGTGTATACACAACTCCGTGTGTAGTTCCCAGCAACACACACATAGACACAGTACATTCTGTTATGATTTAATCACAAGTTTAAAAACCTTCTCTTTGCCTGGTGGTGGTGGCACACACCTTTAATCCCAGCACTCGGGAGGCAGAGGCAGGTGGATCTCTGAATTCAAGGCCAGCCTGATCTACAGAGTGAGTTCCAGGACAGGCTCCAAAGCTACAGAGAAACCCTGTCTTGAAAAACCAACCAAACAAAAAACAAACAAACAAACAAAAAACAAAACGACAACAACAAAAAACAAAAAAAACCCTTCTCTTTGCAAAATGTATGCATCTGTGTGTGTATAGGGGCACTGCCTATATGTCTGTGTGCATGCCTGGGACCCATGGAGGCCTGAAGAGAGTGTTGGGTGTTCCAAGGCTAGAGTTACAGAAGGTTGTGAGCCCCCAAGTGAGTTCTGAGAATTGAACTCAGGTCCTTTAGAAGGGAGCCAGTGCTCTTAACCAATGAGCTAGCTCTCTAGTCCCCTTCCCTCAAAGACAAGGTGTGTAGCCTGGGCTGCTTTGATACGCGTGACTCTCCTGCCAGCATAGCCTGCACAGGTGGTGTTCTGAGAAGTCCCTCCCCTACACGTATAGAACACAAGGGAGGACCACAGAGGGAGGCTCTGTAAAGAACAGGTGAGCCAATGGGATTGGGGAGACAGAAAATACAGAAGGAAGTAAAAGGAATACCATGGTGGAAATGTGGAAAACAAGCAGGAAGAAGGCAGGGTGGTGGGATGCGGGAAAGGCTGCAAATTTAAATAAGAGAGTCATGGAATTTTTCTGAGAGGTTCCCTGAATAAAGACCTGGAAGATGGTGATGGAGGCAGCCATGCAAGCAGCGAAGAGGCGAAGTCAAGGTTCGGCTGTCTATAATGACAGCTGGGCACCTGGGCTGGAGTGCATGCCGCATGTTAAAGGGGCCACGGGGAAACAACTTGTAGGGAGCAGCAGGGAAAGAGAGGTAAAGCCATGCAATGACAGCGCATGGGCTTGGGGGCTGCAATATGGCCCGCAGCTGTCTGTGAGCTTCCAAGCTGTTACAGGCTCACTGCAGAGCCATTCTTGCTAGATGTTACTCTCCTACAGATCTTGTTAAAATGCAGACGATGGGGGCTGGAGATGGCTCAGCTGTTATAGCACTGACTGTTCTTCCATAGAACCCAGGTTTGAGTCTCAGCAACTACATGGAACTTTCTGGAACTCCAGTTCCTAGGAAAGCTGATGTCCTCTAGTGGCCTGTGCAGGCACTGCATGCACATGGTACACACACATAAAATGTCATATACATTACACAAAAATGAAAAATATCTCCATTTTTAAAAAACTCAGATGCAATATATGAGGTGGAGGACCCTGGAAATCCAAATATCACACTTTTGAAATCCTAAGACTATGATATCCTGAAGAAGCTTAATTTAGTCCACTGGAGGGTGAGGATGAGAGAGAGGGAGGGAGAGAGAGAAGGAGGGAGGGAGAGAGAGAGGGAGGGAAGGAGAGAGAGGGAGAGAGGGAG
>PVIU01007566.1:0-90782 GCA_004026605.1 Ondatra zibethicus | reverse complement strand
ATACAGACACTGTGGTCAAGACAATGCCAAGATTGTATTATGTGCTGGCACCTAAACTTGTTAATGTAAAAGAGTTTCCCTGATCTTGAGGGCATGAAGAGTTCATGGAGAGAACCTGATGCTTGGTACAGTGCAAAACCAGGATAGACGATTGATAAAAATACAGCATCATTTGCAGTAGAAGCCCTGGGATTGAGAGAAGCTTTGAGATAAATGGATGCTTGTGACCAGGTGATAGGGTCAGGGTCTCTAAATAGAGGCCAGCGAAGACTATTAATGAAATTACAGCCCAGATATGTAAGAGACCCCAACATTTTGGACCACCAAGGACAGTAGCATCAACGGAACAGAGTAAACTTGCACTTTTGTTTGGTGCTATATGTGTTTAATATGGCAAGGTCTTACAGAGTTAGAGTTGTTCAAGATCTTTGAAGTTGAGAAGACTGTGAGTTCTAGACATTGGACACAGAGTTATATAAACTGCTGTTGGATTTTGGCTTTGATGTGTTTTGACTGTGACTACACCCTGATTCTTCTCTCATTTATAGTGTGTAGATTACTGGAACTTTAGTGAGAATTTGGATATTTTAGATTGTAGCATTTTAGAGGTGTTTGAATTTTGCAAGAGATGGCAGCTATTTTAAAGAAATTGAGTTATTAAAATGTTTGAAAATTTAAAGACGGTGGGATTTCAAACTTTGAAATGTTTTATGTTGTGGTACTGATATTGTAAGACCTTGTATGTTGATATTATAATAAAATAATCTGTGGCTTAATAAAGGATGTATTTAAGTGTCAAGTTAAAAAAAAAGTTCAATGTCTTGGTTACACACTCATCAAATGCCAATAATGATAATATAAACCTTTAAATAATGATGTTATAAATGAATGTGTTAATGTATGCCAGCTACTAAGAGTAATAAGTATTACTTTCTGATGTAGGTAATGTGTGTGTATAATTCTTTTACCACTTAATACACTCTTTATTCCTAAAAACGTTACACATCAGAAAGTATAAAATGTATCTAAGGAAGATGGCAGAAAATCTTAATTGACTATTGTACCCATGATCTCCTAATGTGCAAACTAAAGATCATCTCCAGCTGAAAAGTTAAGTTTCTCCCTCTGCACCTTTTAAAACCCAAGGGGCAGATATTAAATCAATGCATGCTTTTCTCTACTCATAATCACAAATAAACAAAATTTAACAGCGGACTTTGATTTGGTCTCTTTCAGTCTGTTTTATTGATGAACAGTATCAAAATGAACAGTATCTAGGAACAACTTTAATCCCAACACTCAGGAGGCAGATGAAGGAAGATCTCTCTGTATGAGTTCAAGACCAATCTTGTAGTAGCCCACAAGTGACTAAGTTTCCATTTTGTCTTACAAGTCATTTGAGTTCAAACTTGCTTGTTTCAGTTACCTTGAGAACTCTGAGAAAGTTCTGATTAAGTCCATGTGAAAGAACACATTGTCTACTAAGACACAGGCTAGTGAATGTCAATAAAAAGCACATCTCAATACAAAAAGAAATTGCTTGCTGCTAGTAGGACTCACATGATAGGTAGTAAGCTTTCTTGTACTTTCTTCCAAGGAGAGTTCAGGGAGGTTTTCAACTGACTGTACTGCTCTTTGTTCTGCATTTGGTCCTTAATTTGTTAATTTGTCTAAAAGTAAGTTCTGAAATAAGCACTGGGATAGGCAGTGTTTACTGCCAGACCTCCCGCATCTATCCTGTATTTCCGTTTCAATTTCTCTCAATCTGCCATTTCCTCAATCTTCACTACCCTTCCCAGTAATCCTAGCTGATTTGTTGGAGCAGGTTCTAACACAATTTCTAGTAAGATATTGTCTAAACAAAATATTATAAAACACACTTAGTAACAGTATGGTTTAAGAACATATATAAAGCATTCATGTATATTAGGAAACCCAAAATTTGTAATTACATAACAGAATTAAACCAATTTAAATTTATCAAGCAAAACATCTAGTCTTAAACCAATCAAATCCATATCAAAGTTTCTCTCCTCAATAATTTCTTATATTTCAAGAAGATGTATAAATACGGAAGATTTTAAATGCTAGCCTATGAGGAACAAGGCAATTATTTTTAGTTTATTCTAATAATGCAAGACAATGTGGTAACTGTGCACAAAGAAAGCCAAACACACAAAGCCATTTAAAACAATGTACCAAAGTATGAAAATGAGATAGTTTTTTCTTTAGACATAACATCAAAGCATATAAAACCTAGTTATGCACAATATTACATAAAATTTTACATTAAAGTTTAAAACTTATTTGAAACATTTCATATATAATGTATGATAAGTATTGACTTTTAGAGATCAAGTAGGAAAAGCATGAAGTGTAGTACAGACTTAAAAGGATTAATTTTTTGACAACAGAAGAGGTTTGAAGCAAATTTTAGCATTTTTCCTTCATTTCAGCTCTGGTATACAGTTTGAAGTGTCTATTCTCTATTTCATATTCAAATTAACAAAATTTAAAATAAATTAACAGTGATGGAGAGATGACATAGCAGTGAGGAGCACTTGCTTATGAGGGTACCTTGACTGCGATCCCAGCACCCACAAAGTAGCTCTGCAAGAACAGGAGACAATCTTAACTGATGAGCCATCTACCCAGCTTCACCCTCACCTTTACTTCCTTTTCATATTCTCGGCCAGTTTTCAAATCTTTCTGTTAGGAAACAATCTTAAGACAAGCCACTCCGTTGGCACAAAGAAATCCAATAAGACCAGACTAAAACATATCAAATGCCCCTGTTTAATAGATGGCAGTCCCCAGAGGCTGGGGGCATGGCAGGGGAAAGACAGAAAGAGCACACCTGCAAACCCAAACCATGTGTTCTGTTTTCTATCTCAAGCCTAAATAGCCTGGGAGAGCAGTCCTGACCCTCCCTGGGGAGAGGCTGGTGCTTGGCAGGCTGGAGTTGGAGTCCAAGCGAGGGCAACTGCCAGGCCAGGGGCTTCCAATCATCCCAGACTTCTTGGCTATGGGATGTTTGAGGGCTGGGGTGATGCTCCCAGCTTAATACTACATTCCAGACTCTTTGGATATAGGGGCATGACAAGGAGCTGAGGGGATATTTATGACCAAACATCCCAGAATGGATGTCGAGGACAGGGGTGACAATTCTGATCATCCCAAACTCTTTGGTTGTAGGGGTGTCACTTTTGACCAAACACTTTCTACTTAAAAGTACATCTGATTCATTTGTACATCTCTATAAATTAACCAGAAAGAATTTTTTTAAGTTTCACATGAAGCATAGATTTAATCCTCTAAATTGAATAATTTTTTTCCAGACTAATAGGACTTTTTAATAATTCTTGAAAAAATTCAGACCATCTTGATATCCATTATCTAAAAGTATAGAGAGTTTCTTCTATAATAGAATGAATAGGAAGATAGAAATAAAAATAAGAGATGATGAAAGTTTCATATTTAACATAGCAAATTTGTTTCAGTTCATCAATATTGTAAGCACTCCAAAGTAGACATAAACAATACAATGAATTTCTTTTGTCCTAATAAATAAAATGGAATTTTTTGGAAATAAATACATTTAATTATGGACTCAGATAGCAGGCTAGGCAGATATGTACTTGTGATGATTATCTGAGGAAAAAGAAATCATTAATATCTTTCCCCTTTTATTAAAAATGCATTTTTTCTCAACCAAATAAACCTTGATTGCAGCTTTCTCTCACTCTCCTTCTTCCAGTTTCTCCCTATCTCTCTTCCCATCTGGATCCACTCCCTTTTTGTCTATCACTAAAAAAGAACAGGCCCCAAGAGATAACAACAAAACATAACAAAGTGAAGCATAATGAGAAGAAAAAAGATCATCATATTAAAATTGTGCTGTCCAAGGCAAACCAACAGAAAAAAAAAGAGTCCAGAAGTCATAAGAATAAAAGAACGACTCATTCAAGAACTCAGGAGTCCATTAAATTACTAAACTGAAAGCCACAATATATACCCAGGGGATCAGGTACAGACTGCTGCATGCCTTGCTCTTGCTGCTTCAGTCTCCAGATTTCATATGAAGTTTTTTCTATTAATTTAGAGGATCTTCTTCTGATATCTTCCATCCAAAATGCTTTGTTCCTGTTGCCCTTGCATATTTTTATATTTTATATATAAATATATATATTATATTTTATATTTGATCAAACTCAAGATTTTTATTCTTTCATCATAAGTGTTCCTCCTAAGTCTTACATATAATAATGATCTGCATAGAACCTACTAATAATGCTGGGTACTCCGACTCAATCTTTTTCTATCCATTTATCTATCTATCTATCTATCTATCTATATCTAGAATTCCTTTTACATTGAACCTTCATTGTTCTCAATATCACACCCTAAGCCTGTTTCATGAAGTCTTTCTCATAAACTTTTTAGTAGCCCACCATTTAGTCACCTTTTAGCTCATGCTGCATTGCTCCCAGAATATCTTCTTACAAAATTGGAACATAGCTATTATGTCACACTTTTTCAAACGCTGAAATTACATCCCCTAGTATCTAAGACATTTACTAAGGACTAGAGAGAAGGCTTAGCAGGTAAGAGAACATGCTGTTCTTGCAGAAGAGCCAGCTTCAGGTTTATTTCCCAGAGCCTGCAAGTGAAACAACTATTGTAACTCCAGTTCCAGAAAATCCAAGATTCTCTTCTGGACTCTGAGGGCACTTGCATGTGTGTGATTCATGTGGTACACATAAAAACAAGCAGCCACATACACATAAATAAAATTAAAATAGAAGGACCATAAATTCAGGGCTAGAAAGCACTGATAGAAAGTACCTCTTCTTACCATAAACACCCATTATAAGTTCATTTTCTTCACTTCACCCAAGTCTGCCTGAACTGCCTCGGTCAGTTGTTTACACACCTATAGCAGAGGCTTGCTAGCAAAGCCCCATTGCTGGTCCAAGTTTCCCATTATCCATGCATCAGATTGCAACTCTAGAAATATTCCCCGAAAGGACTAGTTAATCTTATAAAATACTGCCCTTGCACTCTCTTATTTCCATTATAACACTTGGAACTATTTATAACTACTTTTGTTTCTACAACATTATGATATACGTTACTATTTTAGTGCCCCTCAATGACACCAGTATCATTAATGTTACTGAAGAGGATATCAGAAAATGGAAGGACCTTCCATGTTTTTGGATTGGTAGGATCAACATAGTAAAAATGGCAATTCTAACAAAGGCAATCTATAGATTCAATGCAATCCCCGTCAAAATCTCAACAAAATTCTTCACAGACCTTGAGAGAACAATAATCAACATTATATGGAAAAAAACCAGGATATCCAAAACAATCCAATACAATAAAGGAGGCATTACCATCCCTGACATCAAACTCTATGACAGAAGTACAGTAAAAAAAAAAAAAAAAGCTTGGTATTGGCATAAAAACAAAGACGTTGACTAATGGAATAGAATTGAGGACACAGATATTAATCCACAAACCTATGAACACCTGATTTTTGACAAAAAGCTAAAATTATACAATGGAAGAAAGAAAGCATCTTTATCAAATGGTGCTGGCATAACTGGATGTCAACCTGTAGGAGAATGAAAATAGATCCATATCTATCACCATGCACAAAACTCAAGTCCAAATGGATTGAAGACCTCAATATAAATCCGACCACACTGAACCTGATAGAAGAGAAAGTGGGAAGTAAACTGCAACACATGGGCACAGGAGACCACTTCCTATGTATAACCCCAGTAGCACAGACAATAAGAGCAACAATGAATAAATGGGATCTCCTGAAACTGAGAAGTTTCTGTATAGCAAAAGACACAGTCATTAAGACAAAAAGGCAACCTACTCAATGGGAGAGCTTCACCAACCCCACATCAGACAAAGGTCTGATCTCCAAAATACATAAAGAACTGAAGAAACTAGACATTAAAATTCTAAATAACTCAATTAAAAAATGGAGTACTGAACTGAACAGAGAATTCCCAACAGAAGAATTTCAAATGGCCAAAAGATACTTAAGGACATGTATTTCCTTAGCTATCAGGAAAATGCAAATCAAAACAACTTTGAGATACCATCTTACACTTGTCAGAATGGCTAAAATCAAAATCACCAATGATAACCTATGCTGGAGAAGATGTGGAGTAAGGGGAACACTCACCCATTGCTGGTGGGAATGCAAACTTGTGCAACCACTTTGGAAATCAGTGTGGCGGTTTCTCAGAAAACTGGAGTCAACCTACCTCAGGATTCAGCAGTACCACATTTGGGAATATACCCAAGAGATGCCCAATCATACTAAAAAAACATTTGTTCAACTATGTATATAGCAGCATTAATTGTAATAGCCAGAACCTGGTAATAACTTACATGCCCCTGAATAGAAGAATGGATAAAGAAAGTGTGGCACATCTACACATTGGAGTACTACTCAGTGTTAAAAAAAAACAATGGCATCTTGAATTTTGCATGCAAATGGATGGAAATAGAAAATCCTATCCTGAGTGAGATAACCCAGACCCAAAAAGATGAATGTGGTATGTAGTCACTCATTAGTTGTAGTAATAGGGAATGGATCGCATTCCCAGTGCCGGCTAGCTTATACCCAAAATAATTACACAGAAACTGTATTCATTGAAATACTGCCTGGCCCATTAGCTCTAGCCTCTTATTGGCTAACTCTCACATATTCCTTTAGCCCTTTTCTAATAATCTGTGTGTCACTACGAGTCGTGGCTTACCGAGAAAGATTCAAAGTGTCTGACCTGGCAGCTTCATGGCGGGTGGCCCTCCCTGACTCTGCCTTCTCTATCCCAGAATTCTGTTCTGTCTACTCCACCCACCTAACCTCTGCCCTTTAAAAGGCCAAGGCAGTCTGTTTATTCAACCAATGAAAGCAACAGAAATACAGAAGGACCTCCTACACCAATTAGTGGATTTTAGCCATAAACAAAGGGCAATGAGCCTATAGTTTGCAATCCTAGAGAAGCTAAGTATTAAGGTGAACCCAAAGGAAAACATATATAGATCCTCCTCGAAATTGGAAGCAGACAAGATGGCCAGGCAAAAGTTGGGAGCATGGGTTGGGATTGGGGTGGGGGGAAGGGGAGAGGGGGAGAGAGAAGGGGAGGTTTGGGGAGACCTTGGGGGAGTGGGACGGTTGAGATGGAGGGAGGATGGATATGGGAGCAGGAAAGGAGATATCTTAATTGAGGGAGCCATTTTGGGGTGGCAAGAAGCTTGGCTCTAGAAGGGTTCCCAGGAGTCAAGGGGATGACCCCAGCTAGGACCCTGGGCAGTAGAGGAGAGGGTACCTGAACTGGCCTTGTCCAGTAGTCAGACTGATGACTATCTTGAATATCACCATAGATCCTGGCGATGGATAAAGATAGAGACAGAGACCCACATCGGAGCACTGGACTGAGCTTCCAAGGTCCAGTTGAAGAGAAGAAGGAAGGAGAAGATGAGCAAGGAAGTCAGGATCACAAGGGGTTTGTCCATCCCTGAGACAGTGTGCCTGAACTAATGGGAGCTCACCAAATCCAGCTAGACAGGGACTGAATGAGCATGGGGTCAAACTGGACCCTCTGAATGTGGCTCACAATTGAGGCAGACTGAAAAGCCAATGATAATGGCACTGGGATTTGTCTCTACTGCATGTACTGGCTTTTGGGGATCCTATTCTATTTGGATGCATACCTTCCTAAGCCTGGATGGAGGCTGGAGGGCTTTGGACTTCCCATAGGGCAAGGTACCCTGCCCTCTCTTAGGACTGGAGGGGGAGGGGGGAAATGAGTGAGGGAGCTGGAGGGAAGTGGGAGGAGGGGAGGAAGTGGAAATTTTAATTGTTATTATTTTTAAAGTAATAAAAAAATTATCAGGGACAAAAAAAAGACCAGAATGACATCAGAGCTTATAGCTCCCTGAATGAACACCATGAAACTCTCATTCTGCACAAGCTTTCTATATTATGGCTGAGAACTGTCAAGTATAAATTATTAAACTATTTTTTACTTCTAAGTCTGTCCCAAATAATCTAATGACTTTTTTCAGAATTTCATGCATGAGCATACTGTTTACAGCTTTCTCAACCTCCCTCCATGCCAAATCTTTCCCTGCCTGTTCCCTCTTCAATTATAAAAAAATTGCAATATATTTTTATTTAACTAAATTGCCATGTTAATGTTGCTTGTTCTGGGTTAACTTTTTGGAATAATCTGTAAGAAAAAAAATGAACCTTTTATATAACATTTTGTTGATTATTATTTATTTGTGAGAGAGAAAGCGACAGAGATGACATAGAGAGACTGAGTGACACAGAGAGCTCTCAGGTGCATGCATACCATGAAGCAAATGTGGAGTTCAGTTAACAGTTTTTGAAATCAGCACTCTCCTTTCACAGTGATTTCTGGGATTAAACTCAGATATTCAGGCTTGCATATCAAGCACTTTATTTTTACCCACAGAGTCATATTGCTGGCTCATCACTTCCAATACTCTAAAATATTTCTAATTTAATTCTTTGTGGTTCTATCTCTACTTTCTATTCAAAAATGCATTGCCTGAAATATTGTGACTGCACTTAACTCATGTGACATGAAAATAATTATTTAAGCTTCACACAAGTCTCTGTTACAAAAGTAAAAATAAAATATGCCCAGTATGGCTTAAAACTTAATTGAGGCTGTGTATGTATAATATAGATTTGCCATTGGCCTTAGTAAATAAATGTGGCTCTACAGTGTCACATGATATTTGTTCTTCCAGCAGATACATAGAGCTAGGATGTCTCGGCTAGTAAAGACACCTGATGCCAAGCCAGAGTCAAATCCCTAGAACCTGGTAGAAAGAAAGCACAAACTCACCAGCCTCTGCGTGCCTTTGTATGTATGCATATAAACATAAAATAAACAAGTAAAGACTTAATATAAAAAGACTTACAGTTAGGACTCATCACTTGTACCTCCACTGAACTCTGTCTATTGGAAGACCCTTGTATGTGTCTTCAAATTATAATATATACTCCACAAAGACAAAGGTGAATGCTAGCTAATTTATTGTGTACTAGTAATCACCAACTGTATTAGTTTAAATTTCTGTATTAAAATAGGCTTACATGAAAACCATGCATAATATACAGATATAGAATCAAGTATGTTATATTACAAAATATCTACATAGTTTACTTTTTGGATATACAGAAATGTTTTATAATTCTTTAAGCACAGTCTTTTGAAAAAAATAAGACTTAGAATTTCATGGGATTGTTTTTGCTATTATAGCATTCCTACTTTTACAAGGAGACATTATGCGTTATAAAGTCTGTTACAAAATCACTCTAAAAGATGTTTATTGCTTAGTACTATTTGTATATATGTGTACCTATATGAACATATGTGTTCATGTGTGTTCATATAGGTAGAGGAAAGAGTTTGAAGATAGACATCATCCTCTGTGCACACATTATCTTTTGAGACAGGGTCTCTTACTGAGCCTAGAACTCACTGAATGAGATTAGCTTGTGTTTTGGTGCCAGGGATTTTTTTCGTGTTATTTTGTTCATTATAAGAATTGTGCATGCTACCTGCCACACCTGGCTTCTTATTTGGGTGATGGTGATCAAAACTCAGGTCCTGTTGTCAGACAGACTTACTACTGACTGAACTATTTTCTTATATATTAGGCAATAGTTTTAAACAAAACTTATATAATTAAAATACAATAGATTTTTATCATAATGCTAACATTTGACTTATAGTAGACACATATGTTCAGTTTAACACTAACACTTTATCATGGGTCTTCTTGTGAAAAGTATGCTCTCTGGAAAAAACTATGGAACAAAGGTATCATCCCTAAAAAATTGTACATCTGACTCAGTTGAGTCTTGTGTGTGTGTGTGTGTGCATGTGTGTGTGAGAGAAAAAAAAAGAGATATAGAGTCAGAAAGAGACACACAGAGAGAGAATAATTTAAAAAGATGTCAAAACTTTGAGCAATATAGTAGGGCATGGAAAGAGTCTGGAGGAATAAGGGGTATATATGTTGGAAATACAGCAATTATGATCAAAATTCTCAAAAAGTAAATTTACAAAATTTATTTAGGGCAGGAAATGTAGCTCAGTTTGGCCTAGTGCTTGCCTAGGAGGAGAAAGCATGGGTTCAAGTAGTTATTTGCTGTCCCTCTGGAAGGAACTGATCAACATTGTCCCCATAGATAGGAGATATACCTCCAATTGGTGCAAGGAGATGTTTCTGGAAGCATGCATCTCATGTTTGTGTTTGAGTATATGAACATGGGTACCACTGATGATTGCTCTCACTCCAGGCTAGTTTGAGTGAGGCAACACAAACACAAACTCCTACAAAATATATTTTTTCACCTCTCATGAGATGCCAGTCCCATTGAATGGTATTTTCTTACTCTGTAGATGAATGTCAAGTATCTAGAGAAGATTGCTAACATATCTGCATTTCAGATGAAAAAAAATAAATACTATTAAGTAATTTCAATTTTTTTGCAAATGAATAGAAACATTTGGAAAACCTTTTTTCAAGTTTGTGTATTCATTCATTACATTTTTTTTGTGGTCAAATTCCCCATTCCCCTCCTATTTTCTTGAATTAAATTAAGGCAAGAATACTGAGATCCTAACTTTAATAGTCTCATTAAAAATGACTAGAATAAAATGATTAGCAATTACGCTGTTTATATCAAGCAAAATTCAAGTTCATTTAAAGATGTGATAATACTAGTTTTCTCTGCAATTTTACATTCAATAACTTTTTTCCCATCCTATAAACGTCTCAGTCTTAAAACACTTCCAGCTATGCAAGGTGTTTTAATATTAAATAGCAATCCTTATCCTTCAGGGAATATAAGCCTCCAATTTCACAGGTGTCAAAAGATAAGCTATTCTCAGGAAAGTAGACATCTGGGTTTACTCATAACTTGAATCAAAATTAGATCCTTCCGGGAATTCTGAGCTTGAAATCTCAACTACTATAGAACAGCTCTCGCAAGCACTGTTTCAATGACTTCCCCCTTTGATAAAGAAAACACATTTTACACATGGAGCCTGGTAGATATAGAAGCCAGAGCAACATAGTTTATGATGGATGATCCACTTTTATTGTCCAGATTGTCCCTTTGAGTCATGTACTCTGGTAAATGCTATCATTTTACTTATTTATTTGTTTCAGACTCACCAGTAGGTAAGTTTTGTTTTAATGATAAATTTTCCTGTTGGAACTGCTGCTAATAAAAAGCCATACTCACAGGATGACATTAAACTGCTATATTTCCTCTTGATTTCACTGTAAAAAATGATGACTATTGTGGTAACATCTGTCTATATCACCTGGGCTAGGCACAACCTCAGCACGTAGCCAAGGCTAGCCCTGACTGCTTGGTAATCCTTCTGCTTTAGTCTCTTAACTACTGAGATTAAAGATATAAGCCACTGCACTCAGCTTTAATTTAATTAATTTCGATTTTGAAATGTTTATATGGAATATAATTGCTTCCAATAATGAGATACACACACATACATACATACAATTTTAAGAGTTCACTAAGATTATATTATATGACACATGTTATCCATGCTCATTCATGAACAAGTGTCAGTGTACTTAAATCCTCCTAATTGTTCCCATCTCCTCTGTGTTTTGTTTTGTTTCTTTTTTTAAGGAATCATCTTTTTATTTTATTAATACCCGAGGAAAGTTTATTTCCAAGTTATGGATGATATGGTGCATGATTATAAATATGAAACAAAAACATAAGAATAAAAGTGACTAAAGAAATATATAAATAAAAAAGTTACGGTCACCAGGCAGTGATGGTGCATGCCTTTAATCCCAACACTCTGGATGCAGAGGCAGGCAGAGCTCTGTGAGGCTGAGGCCAGCCTGCTCTACAGAGTGAGTTCCAGGACAGCCAGAGCTGTAACACGAGAAAAAGAAAGAAAAAAAATGGTAAGGTACTCTGCCCTCATCTGTTTTCCTGGTTTTTCCTTGGTGCTTTCAGAGCTTTGTACAGGATAAGGAAATTTGTTATGAAAGGAGATTACTAACAATTACTGAATGTACTTTTGTGTTGTACTTTACTAAGACTATGCTTCAATGCATTATTTTTTATTTACACAATCTCTTATTGATAAACAAGTCACATAAATAACTCTTTTCAAAACTTCATATCCAAATTTATTTGTCTATTTTCCCAGGAGAGATAACATTCTGAAATGGAATTGCTGCATTAAGTGTGTCGCAAGGGATAATATTAACACAACGCTCCTGGAAAAAATCAAAGTTACTGTTTTTCCTCCTTAGCATTAAAAACTCAGAAATACATTTTTCAAGTTCACTTTGGAAACAAACCTAAATATATATCTATTTCTCCTGGTTTATTAATCTGTGTATCACACCATGCTGTGGCTTACTTGCAAGGTTCTGGAGTGTCTGACTCTGACTGAGGCTACAGGGTCTCTCCATGACTCCACCTAATCTCTCTCTATATTTCTTTCAGCCTGGCTTTACTCTGTTAAGCCATTGGCTGAAAGCAGCTTCTTTATTAACCAATGGCAGTAAAACACATTCACAGCATACATCACCTCCCACATCACTATACAACATTTAAAATCATCAGCGAAGACAGACAACCTCTTTGAGGATCCCATAATCACCTCATCTTCATTTTTCCCATGCCTCTTGGGAGCCTTTAAACCACTTCTGTTCTGTCCATCACTTCCTCCTCGCACTGGGCTGTTACACTGTTTTTACCTCAGATATTTAAAAGATATGATGTCTAGACTAGCCTTGGATTTGTGATCCTCCTGCTTCTGCCTCCTTCAGCAAATCCTACCAGTGTGTGCCATCACACCAGTAAGTAATTTTTGAAGTAGGTAAATATACACCATGTGTAAACCAAGATGTTGTGGAGTTCAGTGACTAGTTCCAAACCATGTAAACTGACATCTTTCTGATGGTTTTGTCATTACTCAGGAAATAATTCTCCTACTCTGAGCTATCATAAGATAACTAAAGACACAAGTAAAGGAAGTCAGTCTGTGGAAAATAAGCAGTGATAAACATGTGCCAATTACTTGATGTGGAGTTGGTGAGAGCCTGGAGTCTTCACCCCTACGTTCTAGTCTCATTGCTGTGAGAAGGTATTCTGCCAGCTATGGAAAGAGAAATCTGGACACCTTTCCAGGCAGAAAACCCTCCTGTCTTATCTGAAGTATGTGCTGAGACAATTGTGGTGTAGAATTTGTGGGAGCGACCAACCAATGTCTGATCTTACCTGAATCCCACTCCATAAGAGGGTGCTCATGCCCCACACTGCTTGGATGACCAGAAACCAGAAAATGAGTTCTAGGGTAAATCCAACCACTACTAGTCTAAGAAAAAAATCATTGAAATGATTCCTAATGATATTCTGGTATACACAGATCATTACAGATCAGTGCCTTGCCCAGTTGTCAACAGAGAGACTTCCTCCCATAGCAAGCAGGAGGAAGCAGAGCCCTACCGTCAGATATTATGTGGAAAGAAAGTCTAAATTGAAGGTATCCATCCAGTTCCTCACCTTAGAGATGGGGAACCCACAGAGGAGTGGAAGAAAAGATTTTAGAAGTTGAAGGGATGGAGGAAACCTGGAGCACATGGCACACTGAATCAACTAAGTAGGGATCACATGGACTCACAGAGACTGAAATTGCAAGCAGCCAGCCTGCACCTGTCTGCACCAGGTCCTCTGCATATATGTTAGGGTGATCAGTTTGATGTTTTGTGGTATTCATAACAGTGGAAGTAGGTGTGTTTCTGACTCTTTTCCTACTTTTGGGTTGCCTTATCCAGCCTCAGTATGAGGAATTTTGCTTTGTCTTATTGGATCTTGCTTTACCCTGTTTTACTGCTGTTGTCTTTTGGAGTCCTACTCTTTTTTAAAGAGGAGATGGATGAGGAATGGATCTGGGGGAGAAGGGAAGTGGAGGTTGGAGGAGAGGAATGAGGGGACACTGTGGTTGATAAGTGTCTTATGAGAAAACAATTTATAATTCAATAAAAAAATTTAAATAAAGAAAAGGCAAATTTAGCAAAATGTAAATCAAAGATCTATGTACTTGTTAACTTAAAGCAAAACAATTAATAATTCTCATTACAGTAGCTGTAAATTAAATAATCATCATGATTTTAATGTATTTATATGTATTATAAATATACTGAATATGCACATCAACTTTAGTATGTAGATTGGTGAAAATAAGTTGACAGTAAGAGAAACAGAGAAAGCTTCAAAATTTCAGCAACTAGTTGTTAAATAGACTGGTAAACTCTGAAACTTAATACATATAAAATAAAAGATATGATATTATTCAAAGTTTTATTTATTATATTTACTGATTCTCCAGCCCTATTCATTTTAAATATCTATCATTATTTTCTTCTTATCCCCTTTCAAAAACAGAGAATACTTTATTTTTATTTTGTCTGTTTTATGGATGATACAGCTCTTACAATTTTGTGTATCCTCAAATATCCCCATCACTTTGAGTCCATGGTTGCTAGACTCTTTTCTCAGATGTCTGCAGTTTCTATTCCAAAATTTTTTAGCCTTTAATTCTGCAGGTGAGAAATTCTAAACAGTACAATATGAGATTTTTTATTTTGTCTTTATCTTCTATGTCTTTCCCTTGAGGGAACTATGTGGCTTTTAATTTTTACTAGCCTTACAGGATTTTATACATTGTGCTATCATGTATGTCCATTCTCATATTCCCATGATTTACTGAGACATTTCAGACTAAGAGATTTAGGGTTTTCTATAGTTCAGAAAACATGCCATTACTTTTCTACATTATTCTATTTTCTACTCTAGCATTCATTATTATATATATGCCAGGTTCCATGAATATTGCTCCCAGGTCCCTTATCTTTTTCATACTTTCCATATTTTCAGTCTACACACTTAGCTATTTATGGCACTTAAGTTTCTAGGCAACTCCATCTAGTCTTCTCAGTAATCTGTACTTCTCTAGTTTATAAATCCCAGTTGTCAGTTACTATAAAACTACTCCTGTGACTATGAATGTCATTTGGTGTAACTATTTATAGAAGGAGATTTTTCTCTTTCTTTGTTAGGTACGTTTAGTTTATTTTAGATGGTATGAGTCATCCTGATAGTAACACAACTTTATTTTATTTAATTTCTCAAACAAATTTAGATATACATGATGAGAAATGTGGACCTTACAAGTTAGAATGCAATATAAATGGATAAATGGTAATATTTCAGGTTATGGTGGCTTAAACTCTTTTTTTTCCTTTGGTTTTTCAAGTCAGGGTTTCTCTGTAGCATTAGATCCTGGCCTGGAACTAGCTCTGTAGACTAGGCTGGCCTCAAATTCAAATTCACCGAGAACTGCCTACCTCTGCCTCCTGAGTGCTGAGATTAAAAGCAGGCATCACCACCTCCCGGTGGCCTAAACTTTTAATATTATTAGCAACTGGCTTATCAATGATGGTGTGACCTTGGCTACAACAGAAAAGAGAAAACACACATGCAACACAAATACATAACCAAGATGACCTAAATTCCTTTAGGGAGAAACATAAAAAACACTCTAAAGCAGATGATAAAATAATTTACTTTTGAAATTATTTCTTTATTAGTACATCAGACAAAAACAATAGAAATTTTTGCTAAACTTGAAATAATCCTCAATTTCAAAATTTACCCCTTAAAAATGAAGATTCAGCTGAATAAAGACATTTTAGACAAATGAAAACTGAGGAAATCCCACAACGAGTTTCTAGGGAAGAACTCTAGAAAAAGAAAATTACCTCAGAAGAAAGCCCAAGGTGAATAAAGAACTGTTGAATTAAAAAAGTTGAGAATGTATGGAAACTTAACTATAAATTAATTTTACAAAATAACAATTATATCCAACCATGCAGAGATGAAAGAAAAATAAAACTAAAACATTCTGAATGATTATATAACATGGGGGTGTGATTAATTTCACTCCAGTATTTCATGTTGTTTTAATTTTTAAACTGGTGCTTTAGAATATGTAATAATAAATTAATAATTGCATCAATCCATTTACTATTATTTTGCAAGAATTTTATGTTGAATTCTGCAGAAGACAATTGAACACATAGCATAAATAAAGACATATTAGAAATATTTTGGTAGCCAAAACAACAAAATCTTCTCTTAGTAGAAGAACTGAAGAAGTTAAAATCTTTTCTTAAAGCAAATTTTATCTATAGTCCATTTTCTCTAGACCTTCCAAAGTCATGAAAATAATATTTATAAAGCTGGGTGGCTCTCATGCCTTTGGCTTTAGTTTCAGGGGACCCTAGGCTCTCTTTTGACCTCTGCAGGCACTGTCACACATTTGCCATACACTTACACAGATAGAATGATATATGAATTAAATAAATCTGTTTACAAACAAAAATCAAGTAAAGTCAAATTTACTGTCAATATGGGTCCAGCAATGGTGTCTCTAATTGTAAGACAACACATCAATCAAAAATCCACAGAGAGCCTCCTGCTTACTGTAAACACCTTAGACACATCTTTTTAACCAGTCCATTTTGGATGTACTTCTATTGTGCATAGTCAAGGTTTCCTTGGTATTATTTAAAGAATGAGTAAGTTGAAAAGGGTAAGCAAAATATGAATTCTACAATAAAAGAAATTACTATTGTGTATTGACTTATAATCTATACAATAATTTTTGTTCCTTCAATGTTTTATATTACTTTTAGTTTATTTGATAAGTTTAAACACATGTAAATCATATGTTAAAGTGAGGGAGCTAAATTCATAGCCTTTCTATATAAACCAAAAGTTACCAAAAA
Source organism: Ondatra zibethicus (assembly GCA_004026605.1). Lineage (NCBI taxonomy): Eukaryota > Metazoa > Chordata > Mammalia > Rodentia > Cricetidae > Ondatra > Ondatra zibethicus. Next base: position 73,856 of record PVIU01007566.1, on the reverse strand, counting down.
TTATTTAAAATGTAATGGAAATGTTTTATTCACATCCTAAATATTTATTATTTAAGAATATCATTTCAGAGCATTCCCCTCCTCCTAAAGGAGATCATTGGAAAGAGGATGCATTTCATGATTAGGTAGAAGCCTGATACAAGGGAAACTCCCATGAACATACAAGGATGACCTCAACTAAACTCCAAGCAGTAATGGAAACATAGTATCAACTGTCCATCTCCTGTAAGATTGGTGACTACCCCAATTGTCATCAGAGAGCCTTTATCCAGTTAACTGAAGAAAACAGATGCAGAGACCCACAGCCAAGCATGAGGCCAAACTCAGGGAATCCTGCTGACGGGAGAGAGAAAAAAAGTGTAAAGGTCAGAGGGGTCAAGGATATCACAAGAAAACCCACAGAAACAAATAACCTGACTCATAGGAACTCACAGAGTCTGAACCAACAACCAGGAAGCATGAATGGGACCAAGCTAGGCACTCTACATATATGTGACAGTGGTGCAACTTGGTCTCCTTGAGGGAGTCCTAACAGTGGGAGCAGGAGCTGTCACTACTGCTTTGGGTGGCTCTTAGGAACCTATTCTTCATAGTGGACAAGGGGAGGAGTTTAATCTTACTGTTACTTGTTATGCCATGCTTCATTGATATCAAAGGGAGGCCTGTCCCTTTCTGAACAGAAACAGAGAAGGAGTGGATTGAGGAGGGGAAGAGGAAAATGGGAGAAAGGAGGGAAGAAAAATTGATGTCAGGATGCAAAATAAATAAATAAACAGGAAGAACATCTCAATTTTGGGGTGATTTAGTTTTATATCTTGAATATATTGGGTATATTTTGAGATTTCCTAGATTTAATTAATTGTATTAATATATCTAAATTAATATGTACCTTTACATAATTTGTTTCAAATGTAAAAATACAGAAATCACACCTTGTTCATTTTTTTATAAATTTCATCACATATTGTAGAAACATATGCTTGATTATTCATCCAAAATTTTCTGTGATTATACAGCAAACATGAAATGGGTAAAAATTGAAGCAGTGAGAGGTATGAGGATAGAACTAAGAAGAATTATGATTAAAAAAATATCAGCTATGGCCTGTTGGGAACAGATAAGAAAAAAATAATTAAATGTCATATATAAAATAAAACTTCACCATTTTTAGAAACATAAAAATAAGTTTCCAAGAATGTGCTCTTTGAATTGAGATGTTTTTCTTATATCTGTGTTTGGTTGTTATTTTCTTTGAGCCGACAACCAGCTCTCAAATAAAGACATGGAGGCATTATTAATTACCAATGATTGGCCTTACCTTCCACTTGTCCCACTCACTCTTATAAATTAATCTAACCTGTTTTTATTTATCTACATTTTGCCTCAGGGCTTTTTTTCACTATCTTTCTTTCTGTGTATCTGACTTTCCTGCCTCCTCTGTGTCTGGTTGAAAGGTTCCTGGCATCTCCATGGAATCTTTTTCTTTCTTCTCCCAGCCAAAATTTCTTCTGCTACCTACTCTCCCTGCCTGAAAGTTCCACCTATACCTCCCCACTTGCTATTGGCTGTTCACCTTTATGTAGGGCAATCAGGTGCCTTAGGTAGGCAAGGTGAAAAAGCAACACATCTTCACATAGTTAAACTAATATTATGCAACATCTGTGAGATTTTTGATTTTTAAGGTGATTATAATGAAAAATGTTTATTAGTAGATTAATGTCTTCTGTTTCTTTCAGTATGTCTCTCTCTCTTTCCCTCCCCTTCCCATTCTTTTTTTCCTCTCCTTTCCCTCTTTCTCTCTTCTCTTTTATTTTTCTTCCTTCTTTCCCTCTTTATCTCTCCTCCTCCTCTTTAAAATTTATATTTATTTACTCCTTGGGTGTATTATTCATTTATTCAATATATTGATATCAAATCCACATTCCTTCAACTCCTCCCATGTAACATGAAGGCCTGCTAGTTGGGGTTTCTGTCCTGCCCAGTTCCTCAGCTGTTTAGCCCCAAAGAAAAAAAAAATCACACAGAGAGTCTGCATTAGGTTATAAACTGATTGGCCCATTAGCTCAGGCTTCTTATTAGCTCTTGTAGCTTATATTAACCCATTACTTTAGTATATGTTAGCCACATGGCTCAGTACCTTTCTTCAGCAGGGCAGGTCACATCCTGCTTTTTCGGTGGTCTGGGCAGGAATCTCAGGAGAACTTCGTGCTTCCCAGAATTCTCCTATTCTCCTTGCTCCACCTCTACTTCCTGTCTGGTTATCCCACCTATACATCCTGGCTAATGGCCAATCAGCGTTTATTTAAATCATGATTGACAAAACACAGACAATTCTCCAGCACCACTCCCAGATCTTCTTTTCACCATAAATTCTTCTTAATTTCTTGTACTCTTCTCTTAACCACTGAGTTTAACGAGTTCTGCCAGGATATCAATGGGTGCAGAGGCATCTCTCAGAACATGGATAACCTACCAGGGGCCACAACCTTGAAGAAAGCCACCTCTCCCTCCTGCAGCAGCCAGGAGTGCCAAGAGTTCCTAACCTAGGGGCGTGGTATGCCTTGTTAGCCCCTCCCATAGCCATAGTAAAATTTTGCATGGCTTTGTCTTATGCAACTCATATGCAGATAAAAAGAGGCCCTGTCAATATTATTTTAGTAAACTGCCAGGCTTCTTGAGCTTCCAGTTGCCAGGCTTCTTGAGCCTCTATTTGCCAGGCTTCTTGAGCCTGCTTATTTCCCAGGGAAAGGTGATACTATCTGCCCATTCTGTGGTCCCCTGTTGAGGAAAATCACACATGATAGGGAGTCAAGTCGAAGCAGAAACTCAGTTTATTACTGTAAGCATCAGCTTATATATGTTAAATGACATCCTCTGATGTGGTGGTACATACAGCCAGAGAGGCAACCAAACCCTTCCTCTGGCTGGTGGATGTCTACCTAGTTTTTGCTCTCTCATATTTACTCAAACTCAAGCCAGGCTTTTCTCTGTCCTACAGGCCTCAAAGCATAGGCCCTGGACTCAAGCTAGGCTCTTTTCTGTCCTATAGGCCTCGAGGTAAAGGCCCTGAGATAATTTTGGCTCAACATCTCCCCCTTTTGTTTTATAACCCTTTCTCTACCCTGGTTGCTAGGCCAAAATAGCCCACCAGGGATAGAGTGCAGGTCAGGGCCGCCACTATCCAGAGTTTCAGCCAGGACACCCTCAAATTGAGAGTTCATCCATGGGGCGAGATGTATCAAGCCTATCATATTATACTCGAAGGTCCATGTACCTGTTGTATCTGTTTTTGGAATGCTTGTTTCAGCTTTTGGAAAATGCATGGGTCAAAAAGACAGATCAATAAACAAATAGCCATTGGCCCAATTAGGGAAAAGATGAGTGTGGTAAGCCATGGGGACCAATTAAACCAGGTCTCATAAGAGGTCCTTGACTTAAATTAATCACTCTCTTTTCTTAACTCATCTAAGATTCTTGTAACTATCCTGTAATAATCCGCATAGAAGAAACATTTTCCCCAAGTTCCCTGCAAATGCCTCCCTGCTCCATAAACAGGAAGCCCAAGCCTCTCCTATTTGGTAAGAATAACCTTGCTAAGGAATCAAAAGACTTTTGTAAATAATGTATTGCAGTGTCTGCCTTTTCTAGTTATGTACAGCCTAGTCTGCTCACATCCCCAGGAAGAACAAAAGTAATCAGGAGCCACCCCACAGTGTCTAAAGCAGAAGCAGTCGTGTTGCTTACTGGGCATACATAAAAGAGTGTCTGCAGGAGGGCATGTCTCCTAAGGACCTGAGAACACCCAGGCTCATTAGGGTAAGATGCCTGGGGTAGGGGTCTCCCTTCAATCCCCTGAATCCAGTCTTCCATGTCCCAGCTCCCATGTGCCAAATCACAGAGGTCAAACATCAGGTCAGGCTATCACGTCCAGGGTGTCATCATCTGAGAAGTCCGATTTAGGATCCCTCCAGTGCCACCATTCAACGAAATCCACATCACCTTCTGTGGTTGGTGGAGGCTTGCTGCCTGGACCTTGGTCCCTGTGTGAAGGTGTAAGTCATAAAAAAATCCCACACCAGTTTGGAATTGTGATTAATAAAATGGTTATTTATTTAAGGGGGAAAAACTTACAGATCACTGTCCCAGACAACTGCCCTCTGCACGATCAGGAGCGAAGTCTAACAGCCTGAAGCCGGAAGCAAGAGAGTGAGCACACGGCTACCACTGCTTTTTTAAAACAAAAGAAACCACGCCCCAGTGGGCTGGTATCTTAAAGGCTATTGGCTGAAGGAGCAGAAGTAGCTCCCACAGCACCTCCCCCTTTTGTATAAGTAAGAGAGTTCCAAACCCAATACAAAACAATATACACTAGGAACAGATATGAAGTATAAGATTAGAATTACAATCAGCAAAAACAATATTAAGCAAGGAACATATGCTAAATGTTTTAATAAACATTCTATCCTAAGGCGTATAAGTCTTGTATTGGAGATGGCTTGGCTAGATCATAAGACGATGGTAACTATGATTATCTAATCTTCAACCCTATCGAAGGCCTGAGAAGGGAGATAATATTACTTGAACAGGCAGGAAGTACAATCAAGTAGCTTCCAAAGCAAGCAATATGTGACAGAGACAATTAGCTACCTGAGCAATCATCCAAAGTCTCATTTTGCAATGTTGAAGCAACCAACTTTGGCTATGGCCTTGCATAACTGAAAGACCATTTCCAAAGGCAAGAAATTTTTCAAAACCGTTTTACCCTGTCTTGGCAAGATTTGACAGTCAAGTGTATCCATTTCTGGATACTATATCTTGTCAGTGGTTGAGGCATGGGCATTTCTTTGCCCAAAGGCCAGGTTTTGCCAAGAAGAAAACAGGCTCCAAGTGGAGTGTCTTTGGTGCTCAACATTCTCTTGGGAATAGGTCGGTGCTGCCAAGAGCAATCATGTCTCATGTCAACAAAATCCTAAATTATTTAAATGTCATGTTCCACAGATCCTTTAAGTGGTTGAAGATTATCTATTTAGACAGAATATAATCTCTATGTATCTAAAGAACCTGATTAGTCTAACTATAAGTATTACAAACATAGATGACTATTGATCTATAATTCTTAATACCTATCTAACTTAAAGACTAAGACAATAAACAACTGTGCAATAAATGAGGACAATGACCTCCAAATGTAAACAATGTACAAGTATCTTGATCAGAGTCAGAAATGTACACTGCAATATGGTAAATATATATATATGTATCAATACATAAAAAATGTTTTAAACAGAGGTAGAAGCATACATACATATAATATTCAATATAATTTAACTTTGTGTCAATATACAAGAATCTATACCAATGTAATTGTCTGTAAACAATAACTCACAAATACCAATCTATTATCCCATCATCCAGTTTTCCCTCGTTTTTTTTTTTTCAAAAAGTTCCCTGAGCTTATAAAATTCCTCCCCCAACCCTCAACCATATACCAATTATAATCAACCCCTAAATGATGTCCCTAAGCCTAAGGACAAACTTTGCTGGGAGAGGGGACGTCGTCTTCTAGAATTACTTCCAGTTGTCATGGGGGTGACATTCTTTCTAGGGGATCCTGTGAAAGTAAAATGATGGTTACATTTCAAGATTAATGTCTGGTAAGATTGCAAATAGTCTCTGAGTATTTTGTGGAAGTCTGGCCAAAACGTTGTAAAAGATGTGCACCATTTCAGCTAACCAGTTGTAACCGTCTTGTGCAGCTGGTACCCAAAACAGGTCTTGTAGTAGTGCTATCAGTATCATGACGTCATATCAACCAAGTGGAGTTGTTGTTATGGGGCCCCATCTTCTTCCTGGAAACAACAACGATTACTGCAGGAAAATTCATTGTTCATTGTGGAAAACTTAAACATTACTTATATAGAAATATATATTCAATAAAATGTATGATAAAGACAAAAATAGATATGAAGAAAAGCAAAGATATCTTCTAAATTCTTTTTTCTTTCTGTCCCACATCAAACAGCTCTTGACATGAGATAGAAACTCTGGGTTTTTTCTTTTAACAACATGCTTGGATTAAAGAAGAACAGAGCTGTTGTCCAACTCTAAAACCAGCTCTACATATTCATAAACATATACATACATACATATACATATATAGAAATCTCCTCTTTGAATCTTTTCAGAAGCAATTTGTAATCCCCATTTAGGCAAGACTTTCTTTATTTCTTCAAACATCCTTTCTAAAGTATCTTTATTTGAATCAGACAACAAAATGTCATCCATGTAATGGTATAGACTTAGGAAATTGCTTACGAATTATTTCCAATGGCTGACTTACAAAATTTTGGCACAATGTGGGACTATTGAGCATTTCCGGTGGGAGAATAGTCCATTGATATCTCCTAGAAGGCTGAGAATTATTATAAGTAGGCACTGTGCAGGCAAATTTTTCTATATCCTTTTCTTGTAAGGGTATAGTGAAAAAACAATCTTTCAAATCAGTAACTATACGAGGCCATCCTTTTGGTAATAGGGAAGGCAAAGGAATTCCAGATTGTAGAGGACCCATAGGTTGAATTACCTTGTTGACAGCTCTTAAAACTGTCACCATTCTCCATTTACCAGATTTCTTTTTTACAACAAACACAGGAGAATTCCAAGGGCTGGTTTATTTTTCAATATGGTGAGCATCTAGTTGCTCTTGTACCAGCTGTTCCAAAGCCTGTAATTTATCTTCAACTAGAGGTCACTGCTTGATCCATATTGGCTTCTCAGTTAGCCATTTTAAAGGTAAGGCTGTTGGTACCTCTAAATGTTTGCTAGTTGCTGTATGTTCTTGCACAGCCTGAATGGCTGGTGACCTTTTACCATAATACGTCACTATATCCTTCCCAGAATTATGAGTTGCTGGGACTACAGGAATGTTAATCTGGGTATTCCATTGCTGTAGCAGGTCACAGCCCCATAAATTTATTGCTATATTGGCTATATATGGTCTTAGTCTTCCTATTTGCCCTTCAGGCCCTATGCATTCAACCCATCTCATGCTTTGTTTTACACGAGATAGGGTTCCAATTCCCAGGAACTGAACATCTACCTCTTGAAGAGGCCAATTCAGATGCCAAGATTCTGGAGTAATGATACTTACATCCGCACCTCTGTCTAATAAGCCTTCAAAAAAGATGCCATTTATACAGACTCTTAGTTTGGTCTTTGATCGTTAATAGAAGTCTGCCAAAATAAACGTTTACTCGGTCCTACTGGATTTTTTGACTCATCCTCCACATTTAACCCATCATTTAGACCAGTATTGCTTTTTACAGCAGGCACTGGATTTTTTAATTTTCTTGGTGAGACACGTGTTCCACTGTAACTGGGAATGACTGGGCCACTTTTGGTTGGGGGCTTGCAAGAGGCCCCTCAAGGGGTTTCCCAATGGTATTGGGTTGCCTTGTCTGTCTATTGTTGACCTGCATTCATTGGTCCAATGTCAGCCTTTACCACACCTCCTACATATACCTGAAGGCTGAGGTCTCTTATTTTTCTCATTCCCAAAGGAGATATTATTCCTAGAAATTCCTTGCCTGCAATCCCTTTTCAGATGTCCTAATTTACCCCAATAAAACATTTGGCAGTTTGATGTCTCCTCATTGCTTTGGAAATCGCTTCTCCTACTCAAGATTCATCATTATAGCCAAACATCTCAACATTCATCATGTGCTGAATCCATTCATCCATACGTGCTGATCTAGACCTTAAAGGCCCAATTATCTTTTTACATTCTCAGTTTGCATTTTAAAAGCCAGAGATTCAAGAATTATTCATCTAGCTTCTGGGTGTGTTACTCCTATTTGCAGAGCCTTAATTAATCTTTGCTAAAGTCAGTAAAGGGTTCTCTCTTTCCCTGCCTAACCCTGGTATATGATTCGAGCCTTTTTCTTGGTTCGGGTATCCTATTCCAAGCAATCAAGGCTGCTTTGTGGCCTAGGGACAATACTTCATCATAAAGAGCTTGGACCTGTGGATCAGCATACACTCCTATGCCAAGAATTTGATATTGGGAAACCTCCAAGATTTTTTCTCTTCCTTTTTTGCACTTCCTTGCTGTTCCAGATGTTTGGATTCTTCTCTGGAATAAATTCCAAATATCAAGGAAGGTCCATCATCCAATACTGCAGACATGGAGAGAAATTATAGGGGGTAGCTCTGACATCAGAAGCCCAAGTCCTTATCATTTCCTTAACACATGCAATGTGCAAGCCATAATTAACGACAGCTTGCTTAATTTCTTTTAGATCATTCATTCCTATTGGCATCCATATACCTTCTTTGGCTCCCTTTGAGCCTTTAGAAGTTGATGCTTTGTGAGAGTAAATTACAGGGTATGACACTAAAACCCTGGGTAAACCAGTTCTGACAGCTGGTGGTGATGTTGTATCCAGTTCTTGTGCTTTCTTACTATGTTCACCAGCTCCAATAGTTTCCTGAATCATTTCAAATCTTTTTATCATTGTTTCTCATAAAGCCTGAATCTCCTGACCTGCATATGTTTTCTAGTGATTTCACTAAGGTATCAATTTTTTGGTCCCCATTCTGCACCTGTAATTCCAAGGTTTTAATGTTTCCCTTCAAAGATAACATGTCCTCCTTGAACTTTTCTTGGATATCCTATAGATTGCCATCCTGGAGGTACATTCTGTCTGTTACCTTATCAAAACTTTGTGATAACTTCTGAACATCAAATTCAACAGTATGAACCTTTTCAGGTAACTTCCTACTACCCTTGGATATGGAGTCAATTTTGCCTATCATAGTATCCACTTGTTCAGATAACCTCTGATTTTCAATAATTTTAATCCTTTCAACTATCTGTTCATTGTTAGTCTGTAAAGTCTGTATTGTTTTTAGGAATGCCATATTCTTCCTTAATGATAGAATATGGAGAAGACAACTGAAACCTAGTAGCCAGTAAATTTAGGTATCCCCATAGTCATATAAACCTTGCATGATATAATCCATTGTATTAGTAAAGAAAGCAGTAAAAGTTGCAATGGAAATGAAAACTGCCATATTCCCTATTATCCAGCAGGTGCCGCTGTTGCTGAGTCACAAAGAACCAATGCAAAAGATGACAGAAACGGGGTCCCATTTCAGTGTCTGCCTTAGTTTGTTAAAAACTGGGAAATATGTGTTGCTCAACAAAGTAAATGTAATTAAATCAATTCCATACACAGAACCAGAAACCCAGAGTCCAGGGGTAGAGAAGAGCAACCCAGAATTCGTGCATGCCTCCATGTGACAAAGAGTCACCCCGAGGGGTTGCAGTATTCGGCAACCACTTGTGCTGCTTAAGTGCTGCGCTGCAAGGGGGATTTAAAAACTGCTTAGAAAAGAGCAAACCAGGCAAGCAGAGACTGTCTGGGCCCGTGGAGCCCAGGAGATGTGGAGTTTAAATCTACATGGGGATCAGCTGAGGGAGGTCTTATGCCAAGCCAAGCTGGCGGCAAGCAGCTGAGCTGGGGGGGGGGGTTAAAACCAAACGTTGGGTGCCAGATAAGGCGTAAGTAATAAAAAAAATCCCACACCAGTTTAGAATTGTGATTAATAAAATGGTTATTTATTTAAAGGGGAAAAGCTTACAGATCACTGTCCCAGACAACTGCCCTCTGCACGATCAGGAACGAAGTCTAACAGCTGGAAGCCAGAAGTAAGAGAGAGTGAGCACACGGCTACCACTGTTTTATTAAAACAAAAGAGACCACGCCCCAGTGGACTGGTATCTTAAAGGCTATTTGCTGAAGGAGCAGAAGTAGCTCCCACAGCACCTGTGAGAAGAATTAACATGATTATTACTGCGAGGGCCATCTGAAATAAATAAACAGGCGACACTCTCCTTAAGGATTAATCTCCCTTGGGCAGTGGTTATTTTTTTTTCTTGTGTTTAAATTTAAGGATTGTCCACCATAATCTCTTTCTTTATTGGTCATCTTGGTCTTCCCCGTTGTCCTGAGGAAGGGGAGAAATTTTAAGTTACGAGCAGGTCGCCATATAGGTGTTTCCCCTCTGTTTGGGAAGACACATCTATATCCTTGGCACTGTGTCAACAAGGGATATGGGCCCCTCCATTGTTAGTAAGAGGATCCTTCCAGCAAACTTTTAGGCAGGGCCTCATTGGTAGGGATCCCCATTGTCTCTAGAATGTATTTTGTTCATCTGATTTTTGAAAATTTAAAATATTGATGGTTAATAACACCTTCTGCAGATGTAGATGGTGGGAGACTTCTCCCCCTTTTTGTTTTATAAGGACCTCTTTGAGATATTGGTGATTACTTTCAACAATTGCTTGACCCTCAGGGTTGTATGGAATCCCAGTGGTATGGGATATATTCCATCTCTGGAACAATTCTTTTAGTGTTTTATTTATAAAACAGGGGCTGTTGTCAGTCTTGACCTCTTGTGGCAGTCCCAATGTAGCAAAACATTTTAAGAAGTGGCTTTTGGCATGGGTTACCTTTTCCCTTAAGTGGGTGGTAGCTTAGCATGCTTTAGAGTATATGTCTATGGTCACAAACACATATTGTAATTTGCCAAATGTAGGATAATGTGTTACATCTGTTTGCCAGTTGATATGGGATTCTAACTCTCTTGGGTTCACTTCTGGACCTTGTAAAGAGGTTGTGCGGAGAAACTGTTGGCAATGTATGAACAATTCTTACATGTATGAACAATTCTCTTTAATTCTGTTGCAGTGATTTGGGAGTATAGGTATTTGAGTCCACTCCAGTTGACATGAGCTAAGTCATGCATTTGGGTAGCATTTTGTATAGGCAGAGTTGAGACTTCTATGAGACAGGCCCCTGAAGCTGCAGCATCTATAGTAGCATTCCCTTGGGAAATGAGGCCAGGGAGGTTTTTGTGCCCTTTGAGATGTTGAATATAAATGTTTTTTTTCCTATCTTCTAAGAGCAATCCAAGTTGTATCAAGGCAGAAACAGTATTAGCATCCAATCTGATACAGGCATAGGATAAGTGTGGCAGTAGGTTCACCACATAAGAGCTGTCTGAATAGAGGTTGCAGGGTTCTGGGATCTCTTTTAGGGAAATATATACAGCCATCATTTCCTTATATTGAGCAGATCCTCCACAAGGGAGAACTCTGGTAATCTCTCTCTTGGTTCCCCCCTTCAGGGAAACTACAAAGGTGGCCCCATTCTTCCTGCCATCTATGCAAACAGTGAATGGTTTGGGCAGGGACCTAGAAGAAAAGACTAAGGGGACTCTCCATTTTAGTTCCCCAGAAATCCCTCCAGGGCGAGGTTCAATTGAGAACAATGTCTGGCCACCCATTCTAAATCCTTAATCTTGAATGGAATTATTAATTTAGAGGAATCCTTTCCATAATGTCAGAGGGACATGTCATTGATTTTTATAATCATATCAGCTATTTGATTGACTAGAGAGTACACTCTGGGAGTGCCCCCAGGTTGCTGTGTACCCATTCTAGTGGTTGTGACTGCTGAACAATGGCAGCCAGCATGGTCTTTTTCCTTAATAATACCCAACCTTGGATTGGAAAGTTAGGATTATATCTCCCCAAAGAAACCTGGTGGAGCTTGTTGACAATACAGTGAGTGCCTGATGGCCCTCAGGGTGCAGGGAAATGATCTCATAAGGTTGCCTCCCTTTTAGGAGATCATATAATACATCTAGTCTCATAGTCTCTAGAGGCAACAAGGGCCTCACCCAGTTCATTTCCCCCAATATCTTTTGTAACCCTGATAAAGTGAGAAGCTTAGGCAGGATTAATTGGGGTCCATTCACTTTGAATTGAATGAGTGTTCATTGGTATCTCAATATAAGAAATGGGGGTAACTTTTGTATTTTGTTTGGGGCTATTTTAAAGCCTTGTTGTTGGAGGATATCAACAATAGTGGTTACCCAGGGAGCTAGCCTTGATTCCTCCAAATTCCATATTATTAAGTCATCCATATAAACATACAGGAGGGTGTTATCTTTGTCAAAATAAGGAAAGAAGATACTATACAAATATTTTGGCAAAAGGCCGGACTATTCAACATCCCCTGTGGGAAAACAGCCATTCATATCTTAGGTGGAGAGGAGTTAATTGTAGGAATGGAAAAGGTGAGCTTTTCACAATCCTCCTCATGAAGAGGAATTGAGAAGAAGCAGTCCTTTAAATCAATTACAATGAGGTGAAACTGGGAGGGGATTGCTGGGACCTAAGTTAAGCTCCTTAAAGGGGCTCTTACTAGCTCCATATGGGCATTGATTGCTTGTAGGTCCTGTAACATGCTTCAGGTCCTATTAGGCTTATGTATCACAAACCCTGGGCTGTTCCAGGGGCACATTGAGGGCCTTATCCATTCTTCTTTAAGCAGATTTCTGATGATTTCCTTGAACATCTTAAGTTTAAGTTCAGGTAATAGCCATTGCTCCATCCATACTGGCTTACCCGGTGCCCACCTAATGGGGCAAGACCCTGGGGGCAGTGACCTCTACTTTGTCGGGGGTCTGTTTGATGACAGCTTGTTCAGTTTTATCATCATAAAAGGCTAGATGGTCAGTGGTAATAACGGCATCCATTTGCCTAACAAATCTTGTCCCAGGATGTTTGCAGACAACCTGGGAGGATCAGAGGCCTGAAACTTCCTTTGTCTCCTTCCAACCCCACCCAAGTTATGGGACTGACCATTTCTTGGGACATAGACCTCCCAACCCCCGTGACAGGTGGCCCGGTTTTGAGATCCCAGCTGGTCAGGACCTTTTCCTTTCTGAAGACCCTTTCACACTTGGATCTTATTGTCCTTTTGTGGGCAATCCCTCTTAAAATGTCCCAGTTGACCACATAAGAAATATTTCCTAGGTGTTTAGCTTTGCTGTCTTGCCACCAGGGCTTGAGTAATAGAAGAGGGTAGAGTTTGGGTCTGTGCCTGAAGGGTCCCAACATTCTGCGATGCCACAACCCATTGACTCATGAACCCTTCCCTAAGGCCAGCACAAGCCATCCTAGTATCTGGTTCATGCTTCCCCAGACTAGGAGTTTAGTAAATTGGTCTCTAAGCCCATGGCAAGGGGGGCAATTTCCTCTCAAGGCTGGTCTGCACACAGACAATAAAGTCCCCCGGTTTTTGCATCATGCCAGTTCTAGGTAATTCAGTGGGTCCCTCCTCTAGTTTGGCCCAGACTTCCAGGCCTGCTTGTCTAACTTGGCCCCAATATGAAGCTGCAATCCTGGCTTGTTGGATCCCAGTGGAAAAGTCTTCCCCCATACCAGTTAGCAACTAATAAGTGCGACAGGCCTCCTTAAAGAAGGTTGTCCATTTAACATGTTGGAGTACCCCAGGCTGGCCTTAGCCAGATCATACCAGTCCTTGGGGACACAAGGATGGTAGGCTACCCCCTGAAGGAGGATCATGAACCAAAGGGTGTTGGAACCATCCTCAGCCACTGCCTACCTCAATTCTTTCAGGTCTTTAGATTCCCTAGGATACTTCCCAGGGGACAATTAGGGCCGGGGCCAACATTGACCAGGAAGGCTTGAGATCTATAAACCTTAGCCCTATAGGCCTCGGCATAAGTATCCCCAGGAGGCTCTGCTCCCATTCCTCCCAGAGGCTGGTATATTCATTTCCTCCTGGAAAGGATGGAGTCCCCTTATTTGTCCCGTTCCCCTCTTCCATTTTATCCTATCCAGGGCAGCTGAGAGCATAAGGAAGTGGCCATTGCTTGTCCCAGGAAATATCTACTTTCCTTTTTGTCTTTGCCTCTGCCTGCTTTATTCCTTCCTCTTGGCCCATGAGTTCTTTGGGCCACCAGGGCATATCTTCATTGGGACCAGGGCCCTCAAAGTGGGCCACCCCCAAGGCTGCTCCATGTAGACTCTGTGTCTTCCTCCCCATCTGGAAGTACCTGCATCCCGGGGGTCTTCCTGCTCACCCATGCCCAGGAAATCATGTTGGGGTACCTTGGAGTTCTCATCGCTGTACCTGCGTGCCCTTGCCAAATCCTGGGCTTCTGCCCTGGGCCTGGGGTCTGGAGAGTTAGTGTCATGCATACCGGAGCAGCTGGGCTCCTGGGCTTTGCCATGCACCGGCAACCGGGCCCTGGACAGCCTGAAGCACCTTGGGGAAGTGGCCAGGCAACCAAGAAAGGTGATCTCTGAGGCCCGCGAGGATGTAGGCATTTCATAGTGCCCAGGTGGTGGAGAGGAGGAAAAGGGTGGATGCGGCTTCCTGCACTTTGGTTCTGGTTCCTGCACAACTCCAATTGATGCCCTGCTCCCTGGATGTAGTAGTTGGTTATCTCAGCATCTTAAGTGCTAGGTCATTTTTTTTTTGTGAAGTTGCTTTACCCATTATGGGGTCCCACTCTCCTTGACAACTGCTTTGCCCTGGGACTAGTCACCCTACTGGCACCAGTGGCCAGGCTTCTTGAGCTTCCAGTTGCCAGGTTTCTTGAGCCTCTAGTTGCTAGGCTTTCCTTATTCCCTAGGGAAAAGTGAGCACACTATCCACCCATTTGCAGCACCACGAAGCAGGACAATCAGATCTGCAACCCCACGTAGCAGGACAATCAGAAGTGATAGGGAGTCAAGTCAAAGCAGGAACTTGGTTTATTACTGTGAACATCAGCCTATATATGTTAAATGACATTCTGTGATGTGGGGGTACCTCCAGCCAAGGAGAGGCAGCCAAACCCTCCCTCTGGCTTGAGGGCCATCTACCTAGTTTTTGCTGTCTCATCCTCACTCAGACTTGAGCCAGGTTTTCTCTGTCCTACAGGCCTAGAAGTATAGGCCCTGAACTTGAGCCAGGCTTTTTTTCTGCCCTATAGGCCTCTAGGTGCAGGCCCTGAGATAATTTTGGCCCAACAGTAAACAATCCTCATGTAATTAGGCATAAGACATGGAGGCTAGATGGTCTGAACAAAGGCATGGGGGACTTGCATTTATGGGTTCATACTCATGAAATGAATAAAAGTAACCAAACATCAAGGTTGAGTGAGCACATGGGGCATGAGGAAGCATTGCTTAAGATATATGTTTAAAATTGTTCAAAGTATCAATCTTGTCAGAAATCATAAAGAATAATAGGGAAAACTTAAGGACTTTCTTACAAGTTAGCATATGAGATTAGCTCTGCGTCTTATGTGTAATTGTAGTACTAGGCAGTAAAAATGTACAATTAATAAAAAATGGAGAAATTTGCTCTGGGAAGCAGTGTTGGATTTTTGGCTACAAATACATAGAATTTTAAATGTGTTTAAGGAACTTTAAGAAGATATTTTTGGGTATGTGGATGGTACGAGTTGTAGGAGGAGCGGGCCTGCTTTTGGTCCCAGCCCACCAAGCTATCTTACACCCAAAATAACCACACAGAAATTGTATTAATTAAATTACTGCCTGGCCCATTATATCTAGCCTCTTCTTGGCCAACTCTTACATCCTGATCTAACCCATTTCTACCAATCTGTGTAACACCACGAGGTTGTGGCTTACCAGGAAAGATTCTAACCAGTGTCAGTCTCCCACAGGAGTGTCATGGTGTCTGCCACACTGCTGTTCTTCCCAGCATTCAGTTCAGTCTACTCCACCTATCAAAAGGCGAAGGCAGTTTCTTTATTCAACCAATGAAAGCCATGAAGCTCCTGTTTTAAAATGGGGCTTCCTGGGCTGTGCCGCCAGCCCGAACTCTAGATATTAAGCATTTCAATGGCTTTTGTAGGACCAGTGTTTGTGTGCCAGCTTGGGACCATGAAGAAAGTACTCTGAAACCATGCTAATGGCTCAACGCTCCCCACCTGGGCAGGCAGCGGGATCAGGTCTACTAGGCATGAACATGCAGGAGAGCATGGCAGATTCCTGCCGCCATATACAGAGATGTTTCCAGGCTGCACGCTGCTCTGCATGGCATTTTGGCTGTAACTCAGATAGTAAGAGTTTGTGTGCTGCACGCTCATTCTCAGAGTTAAAGTGCTGAGCATGGCTCCTACCTGCGGCCCCAGATCTAGCAGAAATGGTAAGTCCACCATTTTGAAATTGGAGAGAGGCAGAGCCAACATCCAGAGCAGCTGAAACCAAGCTGCTTAGCATTTTAAAAGCTCTTCAATACAGTAGAAAATTAAAGACAATACAGTAGGACAGATTCAGACATAAAAGACATCTAAATGGGTCACAGTGTTAGATAAAGTATGTAGGCTTGGAGAGAGAAGAAAAAGAGTATATAGAGTCATAAAATAAAGTTAATGTTTAAAAAAATGGGAAAAGTCTTTAAAGAGACAGAGTACAGATAGTCATAGATTTAAAAAAAATAAAAATAAGCCATGTAAAAATGGAAAATTCACAGAGAGCCTGGATTATGTGTTTTATTGTGTTTTCTTTGAATTTTTTGACTGTGAAGGAGCTAAGTACAGAGAAACTTTTCATTCTATGTTCTGCTAAGGTAATCCAACATGTATATCATCAAGGTATCTTGACTTCAGAATTTGGGTCTAAGGATATGATACTTTGGAAAAGCTGTTCTTCTTTTGTTTACACAGAGGATGAGACCCTGTGGATTGCTTCTAGACTAATATGGTATGAAAGACCACACCCTCCTGAAAGGTTGCTGTAAACACTCTCAGAAAATTACTTCACCCAACTGGTAACTGAGATAAACCTAACATAGAATACAACATAAAAGACCTGATTAACAATGCCCCCATATAGCAGGAAGAAGTTTGGAGAGAAATAGCTACGTCCATATATTGTTCTTTTACATTTAAAGGGGGATATGATATAGATATGAATAATTTGCATTGGTATGGGCTTTGCTTTATTGATATATTTAAGGTCAATCTTGTTATATGTATATTTCTGCTCTTGATTAAGGTATTGTGATTGTGTAGTTCATTTAAAAAATGTAATATATAATTAGGAAATATAGGATGTTAATGAATAATCATCTATAATAGTCAAGCTTGTAGTCATGTTAGATTTTCTAGATGTGCATAGATATGTTGCAGATATGCATTCTTCATATATTTCAAAGACTACAGAATATATCTCTCTAGAGTCTTTGATGGAGTTGAAGAAGAGATAGATAGTTATAGTTATAGTTTCCCTTAGTTATGATAAAAGATAAACTAAATATAAATATTGTAACTGTAATTCTTGCTTGATAACTTGTTTTGTTATATGTAATTTTACTATGTTAAAGTGAAAGCCTTTTTTGTTTAAACAGAAAAGGAGAAATGGTATAAGAGGTCCTTATTTCTATGTGTTGCTTTCATTGGTTGAATAAAGAAACTGCCTTGGCCTTTTGATAGGGTAGAACTTAGATAGGTGGAATACACTGAACTGGATGTTGGGAAGAAGGGCAGTGTGGCAGACACCATGGATCTCCTGTCTGAGATGGATGTAGGTTAGAATCTTTCCCGGTAAGCCGCAATCACATGGCGATACACAGATTTAATAGAAATGGGTTAATCAAGATGTGAGAGTTAGCCAATAAGAGGCTAGAGCTAATAGACTAGGTTGTGTTTAAATGAATGGAGTTTCTGTGTGATTATTTCGGGGGTTAACCTAGCCAGGCAGCTGGAACAAGGGGCCTGGCTCCCTTTCAACGGGTATATCCTTAAAGAAAATGTTAGACAGAGATTATGTCTATGAAGATATCAGTGCATCAATGACAATTGGTTTGATTACTTTAGCTTCTGTACAAGAAATAAACAATGTCAGAGATCAGGGTGTCTGAAGCTGAAATGATAAACATTTGGACAGAAATTGGATGAGGAGGCATCAGAGCTTTGGGTTGACAATGGACACTGACAACGATACAATATAGGTAAACAGACTCCTCAGTAGAATATGGTTGACAATCTGAAATCTGAAATGTCTTTCAATTATGAGAATTATTAGAGTAGTTTAGACTTCTAGGGGTGACCAAATATAGTAAATAATGTCTGAAATAAGCTTATTCAATGTTGTGTGCCAAGAGTGTCTTAACGCACTTCCAATCACATTTTCATGTTTAATTCGTGACATATACACCAATCCCAGGACATATCATCCATGGAGATTTGTAAATTCTCCCCTATGCAAGTTTCTATGTAGATTTAACCTCTAAGTAATAAACAGTATACTCCAAGGAAATGTGGTTAGGTTGTTATTGGTTTACCTATTGAAAGGTTTTAGAAATGCTAGTGAATTATCACATGTAGTAGATGTGGGCAGTGGTGTTGTTGTCTAGAATGGCATAGCTTTCTCAGCACAATGATTAGTGAGATAGTTCTGTAGATAAGAATACTGAAACCAAGCATGATGACCTGAGTTTGATCTCAGACAATCACATGACAGGACAAGAGAACCAAAGGCTATAATATTGGCTATAAAGTGTCCCTGGTTTTCACAGTGCTCCATAGTATATTTGAAATGCATGTATACGCATGAAGATAGACAAGTAGAAATGATATTTTTCAAGTGGAAGATTTCTGTTACAAAAGGCTGAAGAGTCCTGAATAAACTATATCTGTGAAAGTTGTGTCCTTATGCACGCCCTATGATCTTCAGGCTTGAGATCTATAGCTAAGGGACTGGATTTCACTTACATTCCAACAAATAATATGAGAACAATAAATTATCTCTCATTCCAAAACTTCTTAATATGATTCCATGATAATATCAGCTAAGCAGGAAATATCTGTCCCCTTTCTTCATTAATGTGTGTACCCAGATTGCTGACACACCAATAGTCAACTGGGGAAGACAGTAATGTGTAAATCACACTTTCTTTTAACATCAAAGACTAACCTCATTCTCTGTGGGTTCTGCATGTCCAGTTTTTACAGCATACCATGAAGCAGTCCAGGCAAGAGCAGTTTCTTGCCCAAATGGCTAACCAACTCTATTAGGCACCTCTTTAATGCCCATCATCCTCTTGAAGTAGCTTGGTGCTGCTAAAAGCAGATGTGTCTCATTGTCATGAAAAGCCCTAAGTTATTAAAAACATTTTAAATGACATATTCTGAAGGTTTCTGAAAGATTTGAAGAATACCTATCTAACTGAAATATATCACTATATATCTAGAAAATCTAACTAACATGACTACAATTTTGACTATTACAGATGATTACCTATTAACCTGTATTTCTTAATTATACATTACATTTTAAATGAGCTACACAATCACAATACCTTAATCAAGATCAGAAATACATACACATATAACAAAATTGACTTTAAATTTGTATCACTAAAACAAGATCTATACAATGCAAATTATTCATATCTATATCATTGGAAAGTAATAGAGTAATGGCTAATGACCCCTGGAGTGCTTGACATATATCTGAGTCTGTTCTACAGCCATGTTCCTGGGAACCCTTAAAATCAAATGTAAGACCAATTTCATCATATTAAAAGATGTTTTTCACTCAACAGATGATTCTCAAATTGATGGTAACAGATTGACTTTCAGTGAAAACAAAACATGCTAATGTGTTTTTGTGTATAACATGTTTTGAGGAAACCCTGAAAACTGGCAAAATTGTGCATCCTGCTTACAAATGCTGTTAGTCTCTTCTGTCATTGCAAAGATAGGCAGCTTTTTCCAAACCCAATCATGCTTAATTTATGAGAGAGGAGTCATGTATGAGGCTTGACACACTAGCAAACCTGCACTTAATGTAACTTGTGTATAAGAAAAAAATGGAACCTGAAAGTACATGCTTCAAAATTATCAAAAGTTTATGTATTTCACATTAAAATGGTTTTCAAGTTGATATAAACAGAAAAGTAAAATATTAGCAACATAAAATCATCTATAAAGAACACATTGAACTGGGAGGAATGTATTATCTAATATCAAGTACATACATGTAATATAAAGATAGGCATTTGAAATGTAAAAGGAAAATAAAAATCAACCTAGAGCCACAATCATTCTAGGTCACAGTTGTAAATCTCTCAGGGAAACACAAAGTTTCATTGATCTTTAAAAATCACTATAGGGACTGTAGAGATAGCTCAACAGTTAAAAGTAACTACAGCTCTCCCAGGATACCTGATTATATTTCTAATTACCTACCTCAGGCAGCTCACAACTGCCTGCATTTCCAGCTCCAGGAGATCTGACATCCTCTTCTGGCCTGCAGGGGTAGGTACTAGTGCACACACACACACACACACACACACACAAAAAAAAAAAATTCATGGGGGAAACTCACCATATTTTGTAACAAACACCTTTAGAAAATACATAGATAAAAATGAATATGTCAGTTATTTAACATGACATAAAAGGTAACTTGGTAATAGAAACAAAAAAAACCAAAAAATCAATGATATTCTTTGAGAAAATTAATAAGATTGATAAACCCTTAGCCAAATTAATTAAAACAGATAAAGAATATCCAAATTAACAAAGTTAATTGAAATTAACTAAGTAAAATGAACACATAAAAACAGACAAGGAAATCTAGAGGATCATAAGGACCTACTTTAAAAACCTGTTCCAACAAACTGGAAAATCAAAAAGAAATATGTAATTTTCTAGATATATCACTTACAAAAGTTAAGACTAGATAAGAAACTTAAACAAACTTATAATCCCTAGTAAAATATAAGCAGTTTCCCATCGAAATATATGCCAGGAACAGATGGTTTTTGTAGCAGAAATTTGCCATACTTTCGAAGAAAAGTCAATGCCAATATTTCTCAAATTATTTCACAAATTAGAAACAGAATGAGCATTGTCCAATTTCTTTTTATGTAGCTTCTTTTAACGTTTTCCCTGATGCCCAAACCACATTAAGACTCAACAAAGATCAAGAATTACAGACCAATTTCCCTTATGAACATAGGTACAAAAATTATCTAGAAGAAAAAAGAAAAGAAAACATTTGTACTAGCAAACTGAATCAAAGAACACATCAAAAATGTCATGCATTCATTCCCCATGATTAATGCTCAACATCCATAAATCTGTAAATAATAATCCACCATATAAACAAACGGAAAGACAAAAATTACATAATCATCTCATTAGATGCAGCAAAGAAAGACCTTTGACAAAATCCAGCATCCCTTCATAATAAAAAACTTAGGGATTAGGGATATGAAGACATACCACAATGCATCGACATAATAAAAATGCATTTGGCAATTAAATTCCATAGTCAACCTCAATTTAAACGGAGAGAAACTCAAAGCAATTCCACTACTCTCCGTAAGTATTCAAGACAGTACTTGAAATCTTAACTAGAGCAATAAGACAACTGAAGGAGATCAAGGGGACACAAATTTCAATGGAAGAAGTCAAAGAATGCCTCTTTTCTGTAGCATTCTCTGAGCCCCGAGGAGAGAGAATTCAGGAGGTTTTCCATTTAGGGCTGAATGCTACAAGGTCTCACATTATCTGCAGAATGTCTGTGGGTCTCTGTAGTTATTCTCATCTGCTGCAGGAGGAAGATTCTCTGATGATGGGTCAGAAAGCTCACTGATCTATGAGTAAAAAAGAATATCACTAGGAGTCATTTCATTGCAGTTCTCTTTGTTTTCCTTTTTGCTTTCAGAACAGCAGTATTTGGTTTTATTCCAGGTCTCTGGGCTGTGTAGTCTCAGATTCTTGGTCATTCAAGCAGTGTCAGGTATGGGTTCCATCTTATGAGTGAGCCTTAAGTCAAATCAGATGCTGATTGGTTACTCCTACAAGCTTTGTGCCAGCTTTACACTAGCATATTTGCAGACAGAAACTTATTATCAATCCAAAGTTTTTTTCCATATTCTTTCATTTTTTTCATTCAAAAAAATTTACACTTCCTCCCCTTCTCCCAGTCCCCTCCCGCTCCCCCCTCCTCCCTCCTGCTGCTTCCTTAAGAGAGGGCATAGTGCCCTGCCCTGTGGGAAGTCCAAGGCCCTCCCCCCTCTATCCTGGCCTAGGAAGGTGTGCCTCCAAATAGACTAGGTTCCCAAAAAGATAATACATGCAGAAGAGATAGGTCCTAGTGTCATTGTTGATGGCTTCTCAGTCTGCCCAAAGGTTTGTGTCTATGATGGTGTTTAAGTTTATCTTTTGGCAGCAAGCAGAATACCTTGCTGCACCAAAATCACTGGAACATAGAGAGGAACTATGTGAGCACCAACTTGACTTCCCCATGTTCAATAATTTGTAGATTTGTTGACTTCAGCAATCAGGACTTTGTGTCAATTTGTGAACAGCAACTTATAGTATTTCAACAGTCTGGGTTTTTCAGGGGCTCCCATGGGACACCTTAGGAAAAAAACTCAATTAGGTATAACCCAATGCCAGGACTAGAAGTTACATTTGGTGACAAGAGATGGCCAGCTGGGGCTTTTTCTTCAACATTATTTGATGATTTAAGATAGAGCACTTTTATATATGTGTATGTCTTAGGAAGCTTCTACTCCTCAAATGTGCTTAACTTCAGCTGTCTCTCAAGGATAATTCATCCTATTACAAAGACACTTATTCAACCACATTCATTGCTGCTCTATAGGCAGAACCAGAAACAACCTAAATGTCCCTCAAGATGTGAAGGAATAAAGAAAATATGATACATTTAAACAATTACTCAGTCATTAAAAGGATGAAATTTGCAGATACTAAGGGGAAACAAAGAGACATAATGAGCTACAGTCCAAAGAACCACAAATAGTAGGTCTAAAGAAAAGTACTAACGCTGACAGCGAGATCTCCATAGGAAAGGAAGCTAGGATAGTAACAGATGGATGGAGGGAAAAAGGCTGGAACAGGGTAATCAAGTGGAGAGAGGGAAGGAACACGGAGACAAGGGAGGAATATGGGGAGAGACAGCTAAAATTAAGGGCTATTTTTTGTGTTTGTGTATATTTTTCTTCTCCTTTGACCCAGTGAGTCCTTTGCATATTTATTGTAGCTTCCAGTTTAGTGTTTTTATGGAATTCCTGAGTGTGGAAGTGAACAAGTGCGTTCTCTTGGGCTCATTTTCTTTTGTTTATTTGTTTTGTTCTATTCTAGTGTGTTTGCTTTTGGTTTACTTTATCATCTATTATTTTATTTTATCATTACCTATTAGAAACCTGTTCATTTCCTAATGACAGACAGACAGGGGTGGTCCAGATGGCAGGGGAGCTAGGTGGTTACTGGGAGTAGCAGAATGAGGGAAACTATAATCAAGATATGATAGAGGGCTGATTTCCAAAATATATAAAGAACTAAAGAAACTAGACATAAAATACCAAAAGGTCCAATTAAAAAATAAGGTACAGATCTAAACAGAGAATTCTCAAAAGAAGCATATCAAATGGCTGAAAGTCATTTAAGGAATTGCTCAACATCCTTAGTCATCAGAGAAATGCAAATCAAAACGAATCTGCGAAACCATTTTACATCTGTCAGAATGGCTAAGATCAAAAACAGTGATGACAAATTATGTAGGAAACAAATCTATTTTCAATAAAAGAGAAAATTAGGAAAAATGTAATCTAGACCAAATGCTCATTTTCTTCCATGGAAGAACCAACCCCATTATCATCGGCATGACACTACATTGTAATAATTTCTGCAATTGAAATTCATATAAAATTTTGAAGCAAATAGGTGTGATAAGAAAGAAGGCAGAAAAGGATAATAAAGGAATTAATCCAGCAATATTCTATGACATGAATGTGTTTCATTATGGAATAAAATCCCCAAACAAGAACTGGCCAGAGGCTAGATGCTCATGCCACTTAAACCCAAAATATGTTAAGTTAGAAAATACTCAAATTGACATAATTTGGTAATGTGATTCTGTGCTGCTTTGTTTGGAGTGTGTCATCTAGTTATTATTTACACACAAATACAAATCTAAAAATAACCATGAAACTAAACTAACAAATTGAATATTTATATGAAAGTCAATGGCTGAAATGTGTGTGGGCTAGTCTCCTTTAGGCTCCTTGGGGACATCAATTATGTACAAAGATAACACACAGACACACACATAATTAATAATAAAATACAATCTTTCAATAAAAATTTTTTTAAAAATTGAGTCCTTACTTAGCAGAAATTGATTACTGTACTGTGTGGTTTCTGTCTTTCTTACAAAGCCTTCTGCATACTCCTAGAAGTTCTTGTTTAAAAAAGTTTAAAATTAAATTTGAGTTACAGAATGTAGGACTCCGTAGGAAGTAATTTTGAGGTGTTTTTATTTGAATCTTGAACAAAAGGTGTGAACGAGTAATGAAAGTTGTTTTTATTACTAAATGTTGTTTAATAATATGTTTAACAAAGATCAGATCAACACCAAAAATATATTATAGCCAATGTAAATGTTGACATATTATGAGGGAGAGAGAGAGAGAGAGAGAGAGAGAGAGAGAGAGAGAGAGAGGGAGAGAGAGAGGTGCTCTACTATATGCCATGAAGCAAGAAATCACACCCCCCCACCCGCACAAACATATGCACACACACATTGGACATTGCATATGTGTGTGCATGTGTATTGGTTTTTTGAGACAAGGTTTCTTTATGTAGCCTTGGCTGTCCTGAAAGGAGCTCTATAAGTCATGCTGGCCTCAAACTCAGAGATTAGCCTGCATCTGCCTCCCAAATGCTTGGATTAAAGACATATGCCACTACTGCCTGGCATATATATATGTATGTGTGTGTATATATATGCCATATATATATATAGTATTCTTTCACATTTTCTTACCTATATATATATCACTTTGATATTAATCTACCCTCACTCTCTCCCCTCTAATGTATTGCAGATTCCCTTACTCCCCAGCCCAAATTTTATATCCCCTTCTTTATTCGTCTTTATAACTCACAAAATCTAATTACAGCTACACATTTATTTGTGTATGATTATAGGACCATCCACTGGAGCATGAACAACCTACCAGAGACCACACTTTTGAAGAATGTTGAGTTTCCATCCGTCAGCAGCCATCAACTGCCAAGTTCTCAGGTAGAGGTGCAGATTCCATAATGCCCTAACTTATCCATTCTGGAAAGCTAACTGTCATAATATTTTGCAGTCAACCACAGAACCTGTGCGTTCATGACTAATTTTTATCTCAAGGAAAATAACGCAGTAACAATATAACAGTGTTCATATGTTTAAAGTAATAGTTCCATAATAATAAATATTTCACAATGTTCTTTTATTTTGAGCTGTTAAGCTGCTATCAGTAATTCCACTATTTGAAACATTGGAAGAACTTTGATTCATGAAGACCAAGAATAAGACTGTTGTGGAAAATTACATTCACCTTAAAGAAGGGAAAACCCAAATTCTGGATCACAGAGGAAAGCAAATAAAATAGAGAGGAGGGAAGAGATGGGAAAGCAAGGGTGTAGGGAGGGGTTAATATGGAGGAAGAGGAAAACCTGGGAGAGTCTGAAACATACACTCACTGAGTTCCCTATGATACAAGAGAACTAATTTCACTGTTGAATTCCAGTTTACAGTGTAAGGTTCTCTGATCTCAGAAGAGTGGCTGCTTTAATGATTTGCCTAGCTAGTGGTTTGAACCTTATCATTATTTTTGATTTGCATGTTAGAGGCCGAGAATTGTGGGTGAAGCAACAAAGCAAGCCCCTTACTGTTCAGTCTGAAATTTGTAATATTCCTTTCCCTTGCTCTAGGCACTACACTCCAAACTCTGGTAATGTTCTGAGCCCTGGATGGGGAGGTACATACATAACAAAAGCCAGACCATCTATTTGCCTGAACTCACACTGTGCATTTAAACCCTAGTACATGACAAGTTCTCTGATCCTGCAAATACCCAGCAACTACTTAAAGTGTGCTTCCCTGTAAAAAGCCTTTGTAATACATCTTCCCAAGATTTTTATTGTTTCTTATGAAGTAAAGTACAAGAAAATCTTTATAACCAAAAGAAATTCTCTATAGATGATTTTAATTGGTGTAAGGAGTTCTTTAATTTCATTTCCCCCCTAATAGGTATATTCCTTTCAAGATTTATTTTCTGATTTTTTATATCTATATGAGTGCATTTTGATTGGTTATGGGAACATGAATGCACCCATGAGGTGTAGAATAGGGTTTGGAGTCATCTGGAGCTGGAGTTACAGGTAGCTGACAGCAGGCAATGGGAATGATAGGAGCTGAACCCAGGTCCTCAGAAAGAGCAGTGAAAGATGAGCTGTCTCTCTAGTCACAAATGTTCCTCTGATTAAAAAACAAGTATTTTTATTGATTTTATTGAGCTCTACATTTTTCTCTGCTTCCCTCCATTCTTCTCCCCTCCCCTTCTACCCGCTCCCATGGTCCCCATGCTCCCAATTTACTCAGGAGATCTTGTCTCTTTCTACTTCCTATGTATTTTAGATCCATGTATGTCTCTCTTAGGGTCCTCATTGTTGACTAGGTTCTCTGGGATTGTGAATTGTAGGCTGGTTTTCTTTGCTTTATGTCTAAAAGTCCACTTATGAGTGAATACATTGATATTTGTCTTTCTGGGACTGGGTTACCTTACTCAATATGATGTTTTCTAGATTCATCCATTTGCTTGCCAATTTCAAGATGTCATTATTTTTTTCTGCTGTGAAGTATTCCACTGTGTAAATGTACCACAATTTCCTTATTCATTCTTCAGTCGAGGGGCATCTAGGTTGTTTCCATTTTTATCCTTTTAGATGCAAAACTCATTAGATTTTTAAGTGATTCATTTAATGCTCCTGTCCCTCATTCTCATAATTGATATTACTTTGAATTGCTTTCTCCCAGAGTGGCATTCTGACTGAGAGTTTGTTTTTGATTGTTTTCTTTTTTCTCTCTCTCTCTGATATTTTTCTGAGAAATAAGCATTTTTCTTTGATTTTGTTCTTTTACTTTTGCTTTTTTTTACAATATGTCTGCTATATTTTGTGTAATTATGAAATTAAAGTGGAGAGTGATTTATTTCCCCTCTCTTTTGTGCTCTATCATTCATCACTTGTATTTCTGATGTATTTCCAACCATGCATGTAAAGCCAATGAATTAACTTTGTAAATTTGTAATACAGTCAAATTATACAATTATCTTTCTGAAAGTTTTATTTATCTGATTCCTGGGAGTACTGTTGCTTTATTCAGTGTTCTGTAGATTTCATACACCTTTGGTAGAAATCTGCTCTATATTGAAAAGAATGGGGGATGTGTGGTCTGGAGACTTGTGCCTGACAGAACCTCGACAGTGAGTTAGCCGCTAATTTTCTCTACCTGAAAGACGACATTTACATCAACACCCATCTTCTAGGAGATGGTGAAAGCAAAAGTGACCCTGTAAGCTTAGCACCAGCACACACTTGATTTTATTGTGCAATTATTAGACCATGACACAGTCAGGCAGGGAGCTCTAGCTTGGTTTCACTCAACAACATAAAAAGAGGGAAGAAAAGAAAAGGAGTGTCCTATCAGTGTTTGTGTCTGTCACCTGAAGGTGAGCTATAAAAAGCTGGATGCAAGATGCTTAGGGACAGTTGGCACGTGTCCTGTGTTGAGTTAATGTTTCATTTCTTTATGAGTATTTTAAAAAAATATGTATTCACACTCACACACCTGGGCTCCACTTAGCAAATTCTATGATGCCATTTTCGACCTTGGCAAAAATTTCCAAGTAGAACTGCCATCAAAAGGTCACTTCCAGTCATTTCTTTAGGGCCATTAAAGAATAAGTACCCATTACTTATCTTGCCTTGACGATTAGAAAGGTCAAAAGTTGTAAAAAGACTTCTTTTTAACTTAAATATGTGACTAATGTTCCTGAAAAATTATACTTCTATGCTTCCCTATTTTTTTCATCAAAGAAAATAAACTACAAAATCACACATCTTACTTGCTTGCAATTGTGCCTTTTAGCCAATGCATCAGCTACCTGTGGTTTTGAATAATAATGCTAAGCAAAAAGGAAAACAGTAAGTTTCTTTTAAAACAATTATATTATTGATAAAATAATATATATCTATTGTAAAGATTTTAAAACAAACAATTTTATACTTATTTAAATTTAAATATTTAAAATATCTACCTTAAATTGTCATAGATTGTTCAAAACTGAATAAAGTAGTACTATTAATGTTTTAGTTATGTCTAAAGGTCAGAAAATATCAAAGACCAAAGTTCTACAGCGTGAGGGAGTCATACACTACAGGCAGTTTATTCCCTAGAAGGAAAGATTTCTAGGAAAGTCTAAGATTCTTTCCTCTCTCTTTCTCTCTCTCTCTCTCTCTCTCTCTTTCTCTCTCTCTCTCTCATGTGCAACACATGTCTTGATCACAGGATGACTTCTGAAAGTCAGCTCTCTCTTTCCACTGTGCGGTACCTGGAGATCAA
Source organism: Ondatra zibethicus (assembly GCA_004026605.1). NCBI lineage: Eukaryota > Metazoa > Chordata > Mammalia > Rodentia > Cricetidae > Ondatra > Ondatra zibethicus. Next base: position 45,520 of record PVIU01007566.1, on the reverse strand, counting down.
ACTCATTTATTCTGACTTGATGGACAGCACCTTTACCTGCTGAGCCATCACACTTACCATGAGAAGCCCATGTCACATGAGATTTGCCTGTTTTCTTGAAAGAATACCAGCAAATATATAACAATTCTGTTATGTACTCTGGGAGAAAGGTACCAGTTATTTAGAATGTACTTACCAAAGGAATTGTGTCTGTAACTAATATTCTAATGATAAAATAACAATGATGATTAAAAACATCCATGATGATAGAGTCATTTGGCAGCAAAATGCTTGGCCCAGCCATTAAAAAAATCTCTTTGCAGGTGTTACTGATATCAAAATTTTAAAAGCAAAGACTTTATATTATCTGGGTTCCTTAAAAATGGTACTTTTAAAATGACAAAAATAAACACATGAGAACAGAAGGGTACTTTCTGCTGCTTGTTGCCTCCTCATTAATGCCCTCCCTACTGTCAAGGTCAATCGGAAATTAATTTCAGGCTTTGGAAGATAATAGTAGAGAAAATATAAATTTCCCTTTCTTCTTTTGTGAATAACATTTGCTGAGGACAAGCAGCTCCTAGGAGGTCACAGAGTAAATTATCCTACTGGGAAAAAAATGTTCCCTAATATAAGAATGAGTAAACAAAAGTATTCCATAAGAAAACTAGAGTGTGCCGACATCCTGTTGTGTCTAAGAATAAGTGACAAATGGCCATTGCTTACAACAAAGTAAACTTGAAGTCTTGCAGATTTATACCTTGTAGGCATGCAATCATAACAAACATTTCTTTACCTCATATCGTATTGTATTTAGTTATTTATTTATTTATCGTGTATATGTGTGGTGCTCCTATATGTATGCATATGCACCACTGGTATGCCGTGCCCATGCAGGCCAGAAGAGAAAAAAGATCAGCTGGAGTTACAGATTTGTAAGTCATCATGTAGGTGCTTGACACTGAGCTGTGCCCACTCCTAGGGCAGCCAGACTTCTTAATGACTGAGTCATCTCTCCACCTCCTCCTCTTCATATAACTCTTTCTTAATGGAATTTTGTTAATTTAATAAACCAAAAGAAAACAATTGTGCTTTAGTTATACAAGAGAACAATTTGTGGGAGAGAATGAGGGAAAGAAAGATAGGGAAGCCAAAAAGATACTTGATAGCATACAAAGAATGTCAGATAGTTTTAGAAATAGAAGCACAAAATACCCTGTGGTATTTTTGTTTGATTTTAAATTTTATACTTTAAAAATGGGCTCAATCTAAAAAAAAAAAGTTAAACTCAAATAGTAGATAAACTGAAGGTCAATTCCCCCAAAGAATCATAAAATATTTAGCTTGTCATTTTACAATTTTTAAAGAAAACTAGTACACACAAAACTAATCATACTGCAAACACTGCTATAATATGTAGACTTTTAACATTCAGAATAATTTTTAGATATCTATTTGTTTTCTATCTAAATAATGATTTTTAATGAACAATATTCTATTAGATTTATTTTATATTATTAAAATATATTTTCAATATTTTAAAACCAAATTTTCTTTTTTCTTTTTATTTAAAAAAACCAAACTGTCTTTTTCCATATTACATACCAATCCCTTTTCCCACTCCCTCCTCTCCACCCTTTCCCTCCAACTACTCCCCCACCACACACCCATCTGATACTCAGAGAGGATAAGGGACAATGCTTTGGGGAAGGTCCAAGAACCTCCCTAGTACATCTAGGTTGAGCAAAGAATCCAACCAAGCAGAATAGGTTCTAAAAATGCCAATACAAACAGTAGGGATAAATCCTGGTGCCATTGTCAGTGGCCCTGCTGTCTGCCTCAGCCATACAACTGTCACCCACATTCAGAGAGACTAGTTTGGACCTATGCTGTTTCCTTCCCTGTCCTGCTGGAGTTGGTAAGCTCTCATTAGCTCAATTAAACTGTTCAGTTGGTGTACACTTCATGAGCTCATATCTTCAATTGGACATTGGGAACTCAGTCCAGTGCTATGATGCAGGTGTCTGCCTCTGTTTCCATCAGTTACTAGATATAGGTTCCATTCATCAGTCTTATGGCAGGGCAAGGCCAGTTTGGGCACCCTCTTCTATATTGCTTAGGGTCTTAGCTGTGGTCATCTTTGTGGACTCCTGGAAATTTCTCTAGTGCCAGGTTTCCTGGTAGACCCATAATGGCTCACTCCATCAAATTATATCTTTCCTTGCTCTCATCTCTGCCCTTCCTCCATCTCGACTATCCCATTTCCCCAAGTTCTCCTCCCCGCTTCCCTGCTGCCCTCACCTTCTCCTTCTGCCCTCCTTACTCCCTCCATTCCCATGCTCACAATTTGTCAGGCTGTCTTGCCTATTTCCCCTCTCCAAGTGAATCTATATATGTGTTTCTTAGGGTACAGCTTGTTACTTAGCTTCTCTAGGACAATGAACTATAGGCTCAATATCCTTTGCTTTACAGCTAGTATGAAAACATCCTTAGCCATTAGGGAAATGGAAATCAAATCAACTCTGAGATATCATCATACACCAGTCAGAATGGCTAAGACCAAAAACACCAATGATAGCTTATGTTGGAGATGATGTGGAGTCAGGGGAACACTCATATATTGCTAGTGGTAATGCAGACTTGTACAACTACTTTGGAAATCAGTATGGCTGTTTCTCAGAAAATTGGGATCAACCTACTTCAGGACCCAGCATATACCCTGTAGGACAAGGGCCTGCTTGTTTGTCCCGACCACCCAGAACAGAAATTAATTAAATCACTGTTTGGCCCATTAGCTCTAACTTCTTATTGGCTAACTCTTACATCTTAATTTAACCCATTTTTATTAATTTGTGTATCACCACGAGGTCATGGCCTACGAGCAAAGTTCCAGCAGGTCTATCTCTGGCAGCAGATCCATGGCGTCCCCTGACTCCACCTTCTTCCTCCCAGCATTTAGTTCTGTCTTCCCTGCCTACCTAAGTTCTGCCCAATCAACAGGCCAAGGCAGTTTGTTTATTGATTAACCAATAAAAGCAACACATAGACAAAAGGACCTCCCATACCAATACCCAAAATATACTCGATCATACTACAAGGACATTTGTTCAACTATGTTCATAGCAGCATTATTTTAATAGCCAGAGCATGGAAGCAACCTCAACCAAAGAATAAATAAATAAAATGTGGTACATTTAAACATTAGAATATTACTCAGCAGTAAAAAGTAATGACATCTTGAAATTTCCATGCAAATAGATAGAACTAGAAAAAAAAACTATCCTGAGTGAGGTAACCCAGACCAAGAAAGATGAACATGGTATGTACTCAACCAGATTTTTCTTATAAACTTCATATTTTTCTTAATATATCCTTAGTTATAAATGCCACCTATGTGACATTTGAATTAAGAGTAAAGAAGTATTTTCTAATTCTGAATATCTCTTTCTTAACATTCCTACACCAAGTTCTTGGTCATATATAATTGGTGAAGTTTTAATGGCATGCTATTCATATTCTTAGACCAGTTTTCTTATGAAAGATCTCATTTATTATTTTAAAAAAATAATAGTGTACAGTAATTGTTAGCATAATTAGTATCACTATGAATTGTGCTGAGCACAGGGAATTTGTTCACTCTGGATGTACCCAGCCTCTGTTTATAAGTAGTCATTGTATTTACAGTTAAATAGTTTAATTCCATTGTCCAGTTCTCATCTTCTATATTTCCAAAGAGGTTACAGACACATGATCTGGTGTTATCCTTAAATGGGGTCTAGGGATCTGAACTCGTGTCCTCAGGATAAACAGAAAGAGTTTACCCCTGAGCCACATTCACAGTACTGATGCTCTCTTTTTATAGAAACTGAAGACTTCAACACTGCCGAAGTTATTCTGCTTAATTCTAAGTTTTCATAGTCATCTGATTTTCACAGATTTTTGTTTTCAATAGAGAATTTACTTCACAAATGGGATAGGTTGCATCAGCTAATTACAAGTTGCTCTACATTTAGCTACAGTATTCTGTTATTTTATATACTTTCTGTGTTCATTCCCAGGAAAGGAAATGAAGCCAAATATTATTTTTCTTTTATCTGAATTGAGATTAGTTCACTCAGAGGGCAAAGCTATTCCAGAGCCTAGAAACTCTCTTGAGATACCATTATTTTAATAATAGTAGTGAGCTTCTTTCTCTAATGGGTAATTACCATCTGACTTTCACTTGTCTATTTCATGAAATCATGAAAATCCATATTTCAACTGAAAATTGGAATAATTCTAAATTGACCAAGGGAAATTTAACCTACTTTTCAATTTCAACAATAACATATTGGAAGGCTTTGTTATTTTCATATTATTCTACAGAGGAAGGCTGGAACTGAAAGGAGTATTTTGTAGTTGATCAGCTAGTTAATGACATATATATATCTTTTTGCATTCAGATCAGAATGAATAAGACATATTCCATCTTGAAAATATACCACTGCTTCCTCTGATGTGCCCTGAAGTCAAATAAGGGAGGGGGAAAGGTAATCCGATTAAAGAGTTATATATGCTTGGAAGCATTATGCATTATCAGGGAAACAATTATACATTTAATTTTACAAATAATTCTCTATACTCTTATTTAGGAGTCAATATTTAGCAAACATATAATTTCTATTCATTCATGCAGCTTTATAAGTAACTAGGAAGGAAAGTCAAGGAATTCTATAGATTTTTGGAACATAAAGAACAACAAAACTCCATTTAAAGTCTAAATAATGTTGATCATAGGCTCATTCCTTTTCCTCTTCCTGTCTGTATTTAATAGATCGACAAACTGTTCCAATTTTGAAGCTCTAATGTCTTCCCTCTAAGATTCAGCTCAGCACAGAGAGCCCACAAGAAGCAAGTGGGCTGGCAATAACAGCTCCAAAAACAACTTTATTGAATATCTAAATATTCCAGGCATTGTCTTAAGAACATTATATGACCTCATTCATTTAATTTGAAAATAACCTCAAGCATTCTCTCTTAGCACCAATGAATTTTTAGAGAGAAAATAAGAAGCTAACAGTTATGTATTTAATAGGGCATTCCCAAGCAATCACACTTGGTATTGCAAAAGTATCACTGGATTCAGATGATTTTTATCAAATGAAGACATGAGATGAAAGAACTCTTTAGATTACTAATAATTTCTTACAATATTTTATTTTATTGCACTTATGTCTATGTATTCATGCATTTGATATTTACTGAATCATTAGTAAATGCTCTCATATAACTAATTGAACAGAATAAAGCAAATAGACTCATCATTTAGACTATAGTCTAAATGAGGGATGTCACTTTATGTGCTTTCTTTGTATTACCAGAAGGTGACTGAACTTTGAATTTGAGTATATCAGTTGATAAGGCATGCATATAGCACATTCAAGGCTCCTGTTTGATTTCTAACACTAAACAAGAATAAATATAAAAATAAAAAATAGGATAATATTGGGAATTTGGGAATCTCTACACAAAAGCAACCCTGAACACATTTGGCCGTTTCCTTTTCTACAGCAGGGGTAAATATTCACATAATAAATGCTAACGTTGTGACTTTACATGATTTCTCTTTTTGAGATCACTTGATTCAAGAAATATTAGCTTCTTCTCATCATTTCTTTTCAAAAATGACAAAGCCATGCCAATGGCTGCCTAAGGACAGAAGTACAGGTTGTATTCTCTGAGCCAAAGTAAATGGCAGTAGAACTGCCATTTTTTCTCTCTCTGTCTCTGTCTTATCTCTCTTTCTCTGTCTCTCTCTTTCTCTCTATCTCTCTGTCTTGTGTTTCCATTTCTCTCTGTCTCTTTCTCATTTTTAAATTATTATACTTCAACCATTGTTATTATATTGCTTTTTGAGACAAGGTATCACTATGTCATCCGGGTTGGCCTGTAATTTACTATGTATCTCAAGTTGCCTTCAAATTTGTGACAATTCTTTCTCAGCCTTCCAAGTACTGCTATTATAAGGGTGAATCCGCAGTTCAGGCTCCCTGTTTTAGCTCTTTTTCTTCTTCAGTGCAACCCATGGATGTGTCAGCATCCATGAATGAGGCAGATCAGACAACTGCTCAGCTCATTCCACAGAAACCAGCTGCTATGCAGGTCTGTCAGTCTGATGGAGGATTTGCTCTAAGAAACAAATACATGAGGTGTGTGCTGCACACATGTATGTTTAGCTGATAAATCAACCCGGTCTGCTATCATTTAAACAACATTTGTATACATCCACACCATCAATCATTCAGGAACTCCCTACATATCCAGTTTCTGCTATCAATCACATTTGGTGATATTGCTGTCATTGTACCTGATAACACTGCTGACAAGCTAATGTCCCTATTTTCTTTCTGATAGTGCTGGCTTGGTGATAACTGTGGATAAATTCCCAGTTTAAGAAACCTAGGTTGAGCTCTATGACTTTAACTAATACTAAATATTGAAAAGTATTAGGAAGTTCACATTTTTTTTACCTTTCTGAGGCCCCCAAAAATTGTTTGAAATATACAGACATTAAAATGATTTATGCTGGCTGAAAAGATGGTCTAGTGATTAAGAGAACCAGAAAGGGTTCCCAACTTGTATGTCAGGTAGCTTACAAAGGCTTGTACCTCCAACTCCACAGGATCAAATGCCTTCACAGGTACTCACACTGCCATGCATACCCACCCCTGCACAAGCACACACATAATTAAAAATTACATATCTCTTCAAAAATAAGGAAAAATAAAATTGTTGCTGTATCCTGGGAATTGGAGGTACTGGGAACAGAAAACAATTAGTGCTACTAAAAATAGGTGTATACTCACATCTTGACAGAAAATGGAAAATGTATGGATTTTGTCCTGGGAGAGAGTCATCAAAATAGCAAATGGTCTTTCATAATAATGTTTGTCATTTGGATTTACTAGTATTGCTTTGGTTGGTTATAAAGCATGCTCTCGCCTTGTCAGGAAGGTTACCCAGGACCTATGTATATAACCCAGGCCAGTTCTGATTTCTCTGTTATCCTACCTCAGCTTCCTGATTGCTGGCATTGAAGGAGTGCATTTGCAGGCCAGGGCAACTTATGACAGCCTGGCAGATAAAGTGTGTCATTGACTTTTTTTAAATTAAACAGTTGCTTCATGTCTATCTATTCTGCATCCTCTTCTCTCTACTTTGATACCAGCCCCTGCTTTTAGAGAACACTGTGCTATACATTGCAATTTAGGAAACATTGGAGAGGTATTTGTGCAGCTGCTTATGGCCATTTAGCTATCTATGGATATTTTTCCATTTATGGACAGAGGAATATTAAATGATATTTGTCATAGCCAGACATTGGGGTGACATCTGTCAGGGTCCAGTCTTGAAGGGGTTTGCATGTTTCAGGGTAGAGTCGTGTGGATTAGAAAAGTTCAGTTGGAGCAACAGAGATTTACAAAAGAAATACAGAGACATAGGATAGAATTGGGAGGACCATCCAGTGAATGCTGAATACTGAATATGAACATGTTTGTTTTTCATGTGCTTATATACTTCAAACCAATAAGGGGTGAGAAGACAAAAAAAAACTGCTCTAACATGACATAAAAGCCAAAGAGAACAATTACTTGCTTCAATACTTGAAATATCAATCAATTATATCCTTTAGTTAAATATTCTGTTATTTAGGCAGGACATTTAATGACCACACCTTAGACAAAGAATTCTGTAGGTAGACACTTCATGGGTCAAACCTCCTGTCATATCCTTGAAAGAACAGGAGGAGGCTTGAATTCTCTGACCTTTGGTCAAGGTGGAGAGGATCCACCTCTATGGGCCATTTTAATATTCAAAACACAAAGTAACCATACCCTATGGCAGGATATCTTGTTTGTAGCCACTTCTTAAGTCAGACCTTTTCCCAATATCTTTGAAAGAGCAAAAGTAGGCTTTTCTCTCTAATCTTCAGTCAAGGTGAAGCAGACCCACTTCTGTGGGCCCCCACAGATATTGTAGTAGGAAGGACAAGTTAGAACACACACACACACACACACATAAACACACACACATGCATGCACATATGTGCACTCACAGACCCAAAGCATGTTGTTCATCCATTTAATTGTTGCACAAGCCAGACAAGCCAGATTCCTTCACATAATATCTGCCTTTGCTATGCTATATTTTAAAGAGACATTTTAAAAGATTTATTTTTGCTTTTAATTGTGTATATCCATACATGTGTGTGTATTTGTACATGCATGCAAGTGTTCCTGAAGACCATCACATCCATGAGTGCTATAGTTCCAGGGTTTTGTTAGCTGCTAAGCATGAGTTCTGGGAATCAAATTCATTCCTTGGTTTCTTTAGGATCAGCAAATATTCTGAAACGCTGAGCCATCTTTCCAATACCATGTTTTAGTGCCATTTCTTTGACTGATAGGAGATGTGTGAATCTGATGGTGTTTATGGGTTTCACCTTATGAAATCTTAGAAATGCTATTATTTTTTCATAGAACACTTCAGTCTATTCTTACACATTCTTTTCTAATGACTTAACAACTTCATATGGTATAAAATGGGAGCATGCCTGGTATATTGATGGGGTCATTATATGAGATTCTTTCAGATCCATTTCTTATTCATTTCCCAGAGCTCTCAGCAATCCCATTGATGACTTACTCAAGATTTAGAGACTTTTAAAGTGCCGTTCCCTATAGTGGCTTTTTTGAAGCTAGTAACTTTGTGAGAAAACAAAGTCCCTTATACTTAGTGACTTGTCTACAAATATCAACTGAATAAATTAATTCCAGTCTAAAGATATTAAAATTCTTAACCACAAACAATAAATGATATTAGTTGTTCAAGTTTTTCTGAACATCAGCCTTTCAAATCTTAGTAACATTTCAAAAGTACATGTTCTTCCCAGTGTAGTTGATTTAGAAATTTAGCGTATCAAAGAAAACTTCAATGATTTTAAAGCATTTCTATAAGTATAGATTTTACAATTTTTTAAAGAAAATATGTTTAGTATTTTGCATTTATGCAAATTTTATGTGTGTATTTTATATTTAATTTCTAATTTAAAAATCTCAGTGACTGACTATAAATGCATTGTACTTGTAGCATCGACACTCCATAGCCATTTAAGATTGTATTAAGCCCCATGTAATAACATGGGGAAAGAATGATATTTAGCTAAAAGAAATTTGACTTTAAGTAAACCTTGATGAATTATGTTCTATAACTCACCTCTGAGAAATTTCTCAATACACATAAAACTTTTCACATTATATTTAACAGTGGACACATTTTGGAATTAGAAAATAAGGTTCCATTTAATTTAAAGTATGTTATTGTCTGGGTAAATATTATTTTAAAAGGCAAAATTATATCAGTAATATTTTATTCAGTATTTCTTGGAAAACTTGTGTTAACAGTGAAAAAGGAAAGTAAAAAAATCATGACAAAGCATGTAAAATAAGGAACACTTTATTTTTTCACCACATCTTTCTAGTGTCAGATAATCTTTGATTTTAACCTTTTATTGGAAAATTAATTCAATATTTAGAATGTCTTGTTCAGATTGAATATAGCTCAGTAGAAGAATGCGCATGTAGTATGTCTGAAGGCCTAACACCCAAGAAAAGCAAAAAAGAAAAGAAAAAATGTCTGGATTCTCTGTGTATATACTCCATGAGAAGGTGTGGAGTATTCCTCCTCCTAGCATTCGAGGAGCTTCCTGCACTTCATCAAAGTTTTGAAGCTGCCAAGACTTTTAAGATTTTGGAAGGTGTTCTGTGTAAAAACAATCCTGATTAATTCACGCTCTACTTTAAATGTCTCTCTACCAAGCAGTTTTGCATGATAATAGTGTATTTATTTCTTCACATTTCAAATTCCCCAGCTTTTTTGTCCTCTTCACACCAAAAGTCATAATTATTTCCATAGCAACCATGCTTATTGTCAGAGGTAGAAAATTTTGACTTTTGCTGCGTATCTTTTTAAGGAGCATGGGAACATTTAAAAAACAAAAGGTGCTATTTTATGAAAACTGACAAAAATGGGAGAAAAAACAAGTTGGCTTTTGCTATAGTTTGGAAAAGTGTCTCTAAAAGACATTAGTATCAAATGGTTTGTCCCTGTCAGCATGTTTTGGGTGATGCTAGAATCCTTAAAAGGTGTGGTCCAGTGAGAGGACTTAATGTCCAAAGAGGTACAATCTTGAAGGGGTTGTGGGCCCCAAACTTTTCTGCTTTGATCCATTTTTTGCTGCACAGTTCTTTTCCTTATATAACACCAGGCCCAAAGCAATGAGTCTAACTAACAATTCCCAAACTAGTCTTTTCTCAGTTTGAATTGATTATCCCAGATAATAATTATAGTAAGAGAAAGCTGAGTTTTCTTCACCAACTTACCTAGAAAACTTACTGATATATTAAGAATAAAAACTCAATACATTTTAATAACCTTAGTGTTTTTTATATATATATAGTTATAATTCACTCTCTTTTATTTTTTAGTTGAAATGTTCTTTTTAGTTTATTTTTTAATTTCTTTACTTTGAAATTTCATATTCTTTTATTTTTCATTCAAAAAATTTACACTTTCTCCCCTTCTCCCAGTCCCCTCCTGCTCCCCCACTAACCCTTCTCCTGCCCCTTCTTCCTTAAGAGGGGGCAGGGTACCCTGCCCTGGGAGGCCCAAGACCCTCCCCCCTCCATCCCAGCCTAGGAAGGTGTGCATCCATACAGAATAGATTCCCAAAAACCTAATACATGCAGAAGAGATAGGTCCCAGTGCCATTATCATTGGCTTCTCAGTCAGCCCCCATTGTCAGACACATTCAGAGATTCTGATTTGATCATATGCTCATTCAGTCCTGGTCCAGCTGGATTTGGTGAGCTCCCATTAGATCAGGCACACTGTCTCGGTTGGTGGCCCAGCCTCTGCCAGTCCTGACTTCCTTGCTCATCTTCTCCCACCTTCTGCTCTTCTACTGGACCTTGGGAGCTCAGTCCATTGTTCTGATGTGAATGTGGGTCTCTGTCTCTATCTCCATCCATCGGACGAAATTTCTATGGTGATGATCAAGATATTCATCAGTGTGACTATGGGTCAAGGGTAGATGAGCCACCTTCTCCTCTGCTGTCCAAGTACCTAGCTGGCGACATCCCCGTGGACACCTGGGATCCACTCTAGAGCCAAGATTCTTGCCAATCCTAAAATGACTCCCTTAATGTAGATATATTATTCCTTCTCCAATATCCACCCTTCCTCCATCTCCACCCTCCCACTCCCCCAAGCTCTCCCCAGTCCATCCCTTCTTCCTTCTCCTTCCCTCTCTCCCTTTCACCCACCCACCCCAACCCTACTTCCTCCCCATCCCCATTCCCGTGCCTCCACCTTTTGCCCGGCGATCTTGTTTGCTTCCAATTTCCAGGAGGATCTATATATGTTTTTCTTTGGGTCTCCTTTGCTATTTGGCTTCTCTAGGCTTGTAAGCTGTAAGCTTAATGTTGTTTGTTTATGGCTATGATCCACTAATGAGTAAGTACATACCATAATCATATTTTGGGGTTTGGGATATCTCACTAAGGATAGTGTTTTCTATTTCCACCCATTTGCATGCAAATTTAAGGATGTCATTGTTTTTTACCGCTGAGTAGTATTCTAGTGTGTATATATTCCACACTTTCATGATCCATTCTTTCATTGAGGGGCACCTAGGTTGGTTACAGGTTCTAGCTATTACAAATAATGTTGCTATGAACATAGTTGCACAAATGCTTTTGTAGTATGATTGGGCATCTATTGGGTATGTTCCCAAGAGTGGTATTGCTGAATCCTGAGGTAGGTTGATTTCCAAATTCCTGAGAAACCGCCACACTGATTTCCAAAGTTGTTGCACAAGTTTGCATTCCCACCAGCAATGGATGAGTGTTGCCCTTACTCCACATTCTCTCCAGCATAGGCTATCATTGGTGTTTTTGATTTTTGCCATTCTGACATATGTAAGATGGTATCTCAAAGTTGTTTTGATTTGCATTGCCCTGATCGCTAAGGAAGTTGAACATGACCTTAAGTATCTGTTGGCCGTTCGAACTTCTTCTGTTGAGAATTCTCTGTTCAGATCATTACCCCATTTTTTAATTGGGTAATTTAGCATTTTAATGACTAGTTTCTTGAGTTCTTTGTATATTTTGGAGATCAGACCTTTGTCCGATGTGGGGTTAGTGAAGATCTTCTCCCATTCAGAAGGATGCCCTTTTGTCTTAATGACACTGTCCTTTGCTTAACAGAAGCTTCTCAGTTTCAGGAGGTCCCATTTATTCATTGTTGCTCTTATTGTCTGTGCCACTGGGGTTTTACATAGGAAGTGGTCTCCTGTGCCCATGTATTGCAGGCTACTTCCCACTTTCTCTTCTATCAGGTTAAGTGTAGTCAGATTTATATTGAGGTCTTTAATCTACAGTTACCCTGATAGCCACACCACACAAAGATGCAACGAAGAAAGAGAATCACATACCAATCTCACGCATGAACATCAATGCAAAAATTCTCAATAAAATACTGGCAAACCGAATCCAAGAACACATCAAAAAATCATCCATTATGATCAAGTAGGCTTCATGCCAGAGATGCAGGGCTGGTTCAACATATGGAAATCTATCAATGTAATCCATCATATAAATAAACTGAAAGAAAAATCCATATGATCATTTTATTAGATGCTGAAAAAGCATTTGACAAAATTCAACACCCCTTTATGATAAAGGTCTTGGGGAGATTAGGGATACAAGGTTCATATCTAAATATAATAAAAGCAATATACAGCAAGCCGACAGCTAACATTAAATTAAATGGAGAGAAACTCAAAGCGATTTCACTAAAATCAGGAACAAGACAGGGCTGTCTACTCTCCCCATATCTCTTTAATACAGTGCTTCAAATTTTAGCAATAGCTATAAGACAGAATAAGGAGATCATGGGGATTCGAATTGGAAAGAAAGAAGTCAAACTTTTCGTTATTTGCAGATGATATGATAGTGTACATAAGTGACCCCAAAAACTCTACCAGAGAACTCCTACAGCAGATAAAAACCTTCAGTGATGTGGCAGGATACAAAATCAACTCAAAAAAATCAGTAGCCCTCCTATACACAAAGGATAAAGAAACAGAGAGGGAAATCACCTTTCACGTTAGCCACAAATAGCATAAAGTATCTTGGGTTAACACTAACCAAGGAAGTGAAAGATCTATTTGACAAGAACTTTAAGACCTTGAAGAAAGAAATTGAAGAGGATACCAGAAAATGGAAGGATCTCCCATGCTCCTATGTTGGTAGGTTCAGTATAGTAAAAATGGCAATTCTACCAAAGGCAATCTATAGATTCAATGCAATCCCCATGAAAATCCCAATAAAATTCTTCACAGACCTTGAGAGAACAATAACTAAGTTTATATGGAAAAACAAAAGCCCAGGATAGCCAAAACAATCCTATACAATAAAGGAACTTCCGGAGGCATTACCATCCGTGACTTCAAACTCTATTACAGAGCTACAGTAATGAAAACAGCTTGGTATTGGCATAAAAACAGAGTTGTTGACCAATGGAATTGAATCGAAGACCCGGCTAGTAATCCACAAACCTATGAACACCTCATATTTGACAAAGAAGCTAAAAGTATACAATGGAAGAATGAAAGCATCTTTAACAAATGGTGCTGGCATAACTGGATGTCAACCCGTAGGAGAATGAAAATAGATCCTTATCTATCTCCATGCACAAAAATAGATTAATTTTGTGCAAACCTGTGCAGGCTACCACAGTTGCTGTGAGTTTGTGTGAACAACATCCCTGTCGTATCTAGAAGACACTATTTCCTGGTACTCTTCCCCAATGTTTAACTTATAACAACTTTCCTTTTCTTCTTCCTCTGCCATTATCTCTGAGTGCAATAATGTAAATATTCTAGTTAGGACTAGAGGATCTCGTACAGCCCACACTCATGTAAACTGGAAACTGCAGTGGAAAATGACTTTCACTTCTATATTCTTCAGTTTCGAGCCTAGTGCTAGAATTACAGATGTGAATCACCATGCACAGTTTTTTAACTACTAATTTCTTGCAGCAGTAACTACATGAATTACAGAACAAACATATTTATGTTTTCATTAAGAAATCTCCTCCTGGTAAAATGTTTTTCTGACCTATAGTTATTTGAACAAAGAAAAGTAGAGTCAAAAAGATCAATTCAATTTAAAACCAAACTTTTTTTTCCACAAATGAACACTTTTCCTTTCTCTAAACACTTTCCAAATTTCTATCAACATCTCAAATAATATAATGCAATAATGTGCAAGTCACCTATAAAATGTGTATCTGTATCTTGATGGCTGTGGAAGTAATCAATGCTTAAGTAGGATCACAGCTTTATCAGAGATCTGTAGTTTAGTTCTTAGAACCTACAACCACCTCTAACTCCAGCTCCAAAGGACCAAACACCCTCTTCTTCCTTCTGCAGGTACCTCACTGTACTCGGTATACACCTCCATGCATAATTAAAAACTAAAAATAAAATATATATTAACAAAAGCACTTTATGAAACTGTTTCTACATTGGAACATTGAATTTGGGATAACTTAAATCTGTTTTCCAGAGTTGTAGTCAATGATACTTTGGTTCCAGAATAAACTATATCTTATCTCAATTGAAGGAAGAACTATATTTTTGCATGACAATAGTTTTGTAGATTTTACGAGGGAGTTTATCATGAGTAGCTTCATATTATCTTAAGTTAGATATTAGACATTTGCTATACACCAAAAATTATATAAACTTTTCTCATATTTTTTCAGGAAACTAAGTTATGTTCCAAAAGGTTTTGATGAATTGCCTTAAATTAATACATTAACACAGAACAGCACCCAAGTTCAAAACCACAGGCAGTTTTATTTCTCCTTTCTCAATCCTGAGGATGTATTCATCCCTGACAGCTTACTGTGATGGTGGAAACAAGCTAGCTCCTTGTAAGAATGATAAAGAGATACAACATTCAAACTCATAAAAGGAGATCATGAAATCTTAGAGACTAAATAAGTCATTAAAACATGGAGCATTGTCACATGGGCCTCAGCTTTTAGCAGTGAGATTCACACCAAAGTTCATACCATAACAATTAGAGTTGACATTCTTATATTCTCATCTTAAAATCAGGAGAGACATTTTAACTGACCTGATCACATGAAAATGCAAGAAAAATGGTAAAAAAAAATCGGGTAATTAGTGACTTTGATTGTGAAGAACATAGCAGTGTTTATGATGAGAAAAAAATCAAAGAAAATTCAAACTATGCTAAAACTATTCTTGTAATGACTAATGTCCTAATGTTACTACTTGACTAATGTAGATTGCTTTGTGCTGGGCATCAAGCTATGTTGGGATCGCATGACTAAGAAAGAAAGAATAAGAAGAAGAATATTACAATAAGGCAGTGTTATCACTAATGTTTGGATAGAACCCAAACTAAACCCAGCAAAAATGGTTAGCTATTTTGAGACTCTTTTCATTCTAATAATTTGAATTATATTTAATGATTTTCCTATTCATTCCAAATTTGTATTAACAAAAACCCACTTTTTGCACATAATGTGATTGTTGCTATTATTTTTCTCAAGAATTTAGTGATTCAACGTGTAACTGAAATTTTCTTTTTAAGTTTATCATTAATAGATATACTAAAGTGTATGCCTAAATATGATTAAGGGAATCCAACTTCTTCATGATTTATCTTTTCCTCACAGCAAACATAGTTAAGAGTACTTTCTTCCAGCCTTTATAAGCCAACAGTACTTTATTGTTATCACTACACACCACTGCACCATCACAGAATTTCTTCAAAGTATAGTTGACATCTGGTGATGGTGTGCTCCCCATTTCTCCATCCCCATCCCCTCCCCAACACATGGTAACTAAAATTTTTTTCTTACATGCTATAATGGCAAAATGTTTCTACATTGCAGCTGTACCTGAGAAAAACCCTGTGCCTGACTTATTTAATATCATCTGCAGCTCCTTCCAGCAAAGGGTAGGTGTATTTGTACCATTCTGTCATCATGTATCCATCAAGTGATGGCCCCTCATATTGTTTTATAGCACGAATTCTAATTGGTCTTAGTAATAAAAAAAAAACAGGAGTCAGATATTGAGGTAAAAGCTGAAAGATCAGAGGGACAAAGGAGCAAGCCATAGCCACCTCTTACCTTACCAACTTTTCAGTCTAAAACGGCCAAGTTCCTGTCTCTAACCTGCCTTATCATTTCCTCTCTCTGCCCAGTCATTTTCTGTTTCCTCCTCCCAAGTGCTGGGATTAAATTTATGTGTCACCACTGTCTGAATTCTATTGTTAATTAGTGTCTAGGTCCACACTCTGATCTCTAGTCAAACTTTGTTAGAGCACTAACAAAATATTACCACATCGTTTCCATATTTTGCCTATTGTGAATAGCATGGCAATTAATATGGATGAAGAGATACTTATTTGACATACTTATTCCCTTGCTTTGGATAAGTATCTAGTAGGAAAATGACTGGTTATTCGTTCATGTTTGAAATTATTGAGGCAATATATTAACCATTGATTTTAATATTTTCTGTATGTATTAGCTACTGTCCTAGTGCTGTGATAAAACGCCATGACCAAGAAAATAGAAAAGAAAGCATTTAAGTGGAATTATGGTTTCCTAAGAATAAGAATCCATCATGGCGTCACAGCATAGCAACAACTTGTAGCAGGCATGTCAGCTGAAACAGCTAAAAGTTACTCTCTTGATCCACATGTAGGGGGAAGAAAGAACTGATTGGGGGTAAAGTGAGTAGTATGAAATATCAAAGCCCACCCCAAGGGACACATCTACAAGGCCACACCTGTATCCTTTCCAAATACTTCAGCAAATATATGAGCCTATAGGAAACCTCATTCAAACAGTACACTTTATTTCCAAAGTAGCAGTTGAAATATCTTTCCTACCATCTTTGATTTTATTTTACATCTGTTTTTCTTAGTTTATCAGCCTATATTTGACTTACAATTTTATATCTCTCTTCATGGAAGGAGATTTTTTTCTGGGACATTTTGTTTTATTTAATGTGTGTATCTCATTTAAAAATTGTGGCATTTTTTCAGGCTATACATTTGAGGTTGATTCATTTTATATTTTTGTGAGTTCAGATGCAGCAATAGGTTATATACCTAACATATTTCTATATTTTTTATAGATCTCACATGTTAAAATAACTTTTTTTATATCCTTGGCTATATATAGTTTACAAAGGACTAGGAAATAGATTAAGGAAACAGAGCACTTGCTGCTGTTCCAGAAGATGTGATTTTGAGGCTCACAAATTCCTCTCACCCCATCTCCGTAGGATTCAGTGCCTGCTGTTCTCTGCTGACACTTTCCTTTGCTACACACATCTCCCAAAGTGTTTTGCAATCAATTTCTAGTTTCACAACATACACATTATGAGATTGAAATGGCTGTGGTTAGTTCCAAACACTCTGTACACTGTTAAAATGAGTTGTTAAATCTCCTCATAATTATCACATGGGGAAGCTATCTTGTACTTTTAGGTTTGCTAAAATTGGCAAAATGAGTTGGAGTGTGCTGAAAAATAGGTGCATATGTATATTTTTGATGTCTTCATTTTTATTTTAGAATTTTAATCATTTTATTTTATGTTGTTTGCCTGCATGTAAATATTGCACCCATGTTGATTCTCAGTGCCTGAGCTAGCCTGGGTATGTGTCAGAACCCTAGAGTTGGAATGACAGATGATTTGGAGGCACCATGTGGGTGCTGAGAACTGAACCCAGGCCTTTTGGAAGAGCAGCAAGTGTTCTTACCTTCTGAGCCATCTTTCCAACCCTCTTTATCTGTTTTTTATAAAATGTAAATAGCTTCATATAATTTATTTTTATCATATTCTTTCCTGTCTCACAACTTCTCACAGAGCTCACACTCACCTCACATAACATCATACTTTTTCTCTCTTAATAACAGAACCATAGAAAATCAAAGAAGTTCTCTCTCTCTCTCTCTCTCTCTCTCTCTCTCTCTCTCTCTCTCCCTCTCTCTCTTTTTCACACACACACACACACACACACACACACACACACACACATACACACCACGCGCACACACTCACACATTGCTCCTCAACTAGTGACTTGCCCTCAAGTGTAATTGATATACTCAGTGTCACTCTATCTGAGAAAACTAATTTTCCCAGTCCCACAAGTATCACTGGAAAATAGCTTTTTGGTTTGGGATTGGACATTATGCATACTCCCTCTTTCCCATGCTGGGGTTTTTGCCTCATTTGAACTCCAAAAGGTCTCATGAAATCTCTGTGAGTTCCTATGTGCATTAACCCTGTGTGTCTTGCAAATGCTGCTTCTTTGGGGCCATCCATCACCTCTGGTTATAACAATCTTTTTGCCTTCCCTTCTGTATGGATACTGAACCTTGAGGGGAAGGCCATGATATACACAATCCATGAAAGGCTGAATGCTCCAAAGCTTCTGACACTGAATTCTATGCAGTTGCAAATCTGTGTGCTCATTACTACCTATGGCAGGAAGGAGCTTCTCAGGTAAGAAATTGTGGGTTTCCTGTTAAATCACTTTCTTTTCCGTAATACCCTTTGTGCTTTAAGATATTTTACAACCCATTAGGTTTTTGCTGTCTGTTATAGAAAGACCACTGAATTTTATTTTTCCTTTTTCTTTTTCATTCTGAAGGATGTTATTGTTTGAGTTAGCTTGATTACTGTTTTTTTTTGTGGTGTCCTAAGCATGTCATCACACCTTCTACAACTGGAAGTAAGTTTGAACCTCTTTGCCTTTTCTTATGTATCAGTTGATGTTTTCATCAAACTGCCCTGGGATGTACCTATAGCATAATGAAGAGTGATGGCATGAGGAGTAGGTATCTGCCAAGTTCCAGAAACCATGGGAAATGTTTCTAGTCTTCTCCTATGAAATAATACATCAGCTTTATGTGAAGGTAAATACCATTCATGATGAGGGAATAATGTAGCTTAGAGTTTTGACTTTACTGAGTATTTATTTAAAATCAAAAGGATGTTGAATTCTGTTGTAAGAGCCCTCAATATGTGTAGAGATAACAGTGTTCTCCATAGATGTCATAATGTTGCATTGGTATAGAATTTCCTGACATTGAAATAAACACACATCCCAGTTATCAATTCTACTTCACTGCCTTGTATCAGTCTCTTTCAAGTAATACTAGACTATTTTCCTAATTCCCTTCCTTCCTTCCTTCCTTCCTTCCTTCCTTCCTTCCTTCCTTCCTTCCTTCCTTCCTTCCTTTATATTTCCCTCTTTCCCTCCCCTCTCTTTTTCTTTCTTTATTTCCTTTTGACTTTTTTTTAGAGACAGAGTTATTCTGGGTAGCCTTGACTGTCCAGGAACTCACTCTGTGGACCAAGCTGTCCTCTAACTCAGAGATCCACCTGCCTGTGTGTGTGTGTGTGTGTGTGTGTGTGTGTGTATGCTGTGCTTATTTATTTTTTTGCTCATTATTAGACTGAAATAAATAATGGAGTAGAAAGGGACTGGACAGATGGTTTGGTGGGTAAGGATTTTTACCGTTCTTATAGAAGACCCATATGAGGTAGCTCACAATGATATTTAACCCTACCTCCAGGAGATCTTACACCCTGCTTTGCTTTGGTCCTCATAGGTCTCTGCATGCTGGTGGGACACATAATCTGACACATACACATAAACACATAATAAAATAAATACATATTTTTAAAGGAATATAACATTAATTTTATTCCAGAGTTGATAGAATAAAATGTGCAACTACATAAGCCTGTTGTGTTTTTTTGGTAATGTGGTTTTTTATTTTTTAAGAGAAATTCCATTCTTAAATGTATTCCATATAATTTTTGAGTATTTCATGTGTGTAAATACTTGTCCCTTGCCCTCCAGTTTTCAATTCCAAATTTGTCTTTTCCCCTGGTTATTTCTTTCTTTGAATAATCTTGACCATCTTTTATCTTTTTAGAAATGTTAGTAAGTTGCTCTTATATATTATGAACTCTGTTTAGTTGTTCATATGTCTTGGGAGGGAGAACAGAAAGTACATGTGAATTCACTGTCTGCAGGAGTCACAGGCAGTTATGAGCCACATGATGTGAGTGCCGAAAACCAACTTGGGTCTTCTGCAAAACAGTATATGCTTTTAATAGCAGAGCCATTTCTCAAGCCTCTCCTATTTTTAACATATTTAAACTATATTATGTCTATTCTTCCCATTGTTTATATTTGACTTCCTTGATTCTTCTATATTTTGCTTTCATTGTTAGCTTTTCAATTATATCTCTGTTTTCTTATTAGATCCTTTACTCTTCTTTTAAATAAGCTTCATATTTTTCTCTGCATTGTATTCTTGACTGACTATCTACTTACTGCATGACAATGAAAATCTCTCTTTCTTCTAGCTTTGTTTATTTTCTCACATCAATACTTGTATTCTATCTTCTATGTAGCAATACATAATATTTTTAAAAACATTCATTATTACCATTAATTCTGCTGTACTTAATTATGCATACTCAAATTTGCAAAATGTGCTTGCTATTATTGTAAAAAATCTTTAGTCATTTTGATGAAATATTAAGTCATTACAATTTGAATACAATTTATAGTCTTGGACAAAATTAGGCAATCTGTGACTCAGAGCACATCTGGTCCTGTGACTCTCTGGAAATAATGCTTACTTTAAAATAGCCACACCATTTATTTATATATTGTCTGTGTTCTTTTATACTCCATTCTGAGTGAGACCTAGAAACTGAAGTAGTTATTTGCCCATTGTCAAAATTATTGTTGAAACGAACTCTAGAACATTCCTCAGGACATCCCAATGAACATAAAATTCTAAAAAGCATGTTTTTTGAAAACTAGTCTTGGTAGCTATTCAACAGCATATCTGAAAGAGAAGTTTGGGAGCCAAGAACAATAGCATAGTCAATAAAATAAATGAAACGCTTGCTACAAAGTATAAGGGCTGGGGGATTCATATTTTAAAAGTCACGCATGACGGAGATGTTTGTAATACCAAAATGGGTGGATGTGTAGATAAGTATGTCTTTGAAACTTAAAGCCCAGATAGATACCAAAATTGATCTGAAAATTCTAGAACCCAGTGGAAAAAAAAACTATCATAAAATACAAGGCACATAGTAAGTTCCTAGGGAAGATACCTATGTTTGATCTCTGGCTTCCACATGCAAACACACATTTGCATCTTCACATAAATGCAGCCAAACTCACATACGTGTACAAATCTGTGCATATACACTCTCATACCCTTACACACATACACACACACGAGAGAGAGAGAGAGAGAGAGAGAGAGAGAGAGAGAGAGAGAGAGAGAAGCAAAAGTTAAAAGTCTGGGTTAATATTTTCTATTTTATTTACTGATATAGTTTTGAATATTTAAGAGTCTAGTTTTCCCTTCTTGGATGTTGTGATTCAGATGATGACTTTTCACAGTTGGCTCATATATTTGAACTTTTAGTCTGGAGTTGCAGTGAGATTTGGTTAGGATGTGTACCCTTTAGGAGGTAGAACTTCCTTGGACTGAGTGGGTTACTGAGAGCAGAGCCTGTGACTCCATAATGCAGCCTTCTGCTATGAAGGGTGGTTGTCATACAGCCAGCCAGTCTGCTTCTTCTTGTTTGTTTGTTTGTTTTGTTTTGTGTAAACAGTGGATGGTTTTGATAAATTAGTATATATTTTACTTTTATATTATTTTTATTGATTTTTATTGAGCTCTAGATTTTTCTGCTCCCTTCACTGCTTCTTCCTTCCCTTTCAACCCTCTCCCAAGGTCCCCGTGCTCTCCATTTACTCAGGAGATCTTGTCTACTTCCCATGTAGATTAGATGTATGTCTCTCTTAGGGTCCTTTTGTTACTGGGTTCTCTGGGATTGTGATTTGTGGGCTGGTTTTCTTGAAAGAGATTTTCATCAGTTTAGATACTAAAATTTAATAACTTGTTGGTTTTGCCCATCTCTCTTTTTTAATTAAATAACTTATTTTACATCCTGACCATAGTTTCCCCTTCCTACCCTCCTCATAGTTCCTTCCCCATCCTCCTCACTGCCTCCTTCCAATCTACTATTTCTCAGTTTCTATTCAGAAAGGGGCAGGCCTCTCATGGAAATCAATAAAACATGGCATATCAAGTTACAATAAGACTAAGTACATCCTCTTGTATTAAGATTTGGCAAAGCAATCCTATATGACAAATAAGGTCTCAAAAACCAGCAAAAGTGTCAGAGACAGCCCCTGTTCCCACTGTGAGGATTCCCACAAGAAAACCAACCTACAGAACTATGACATACAATGCTGAGGACATAGGTCAGTTCCATGCAGGCTCCCTGGCTGTCAGTCTCCCTGAGCTCCTAAAAGTCCAGCTTAGTTGATTCTGTAGGTTTTATTGTGTTGTCCTTGACTGTTTTATTTTATTTTTTTAATCATATCTCTTTTATTATTATTATTATTACTTAAAAAATACCAATCCAAATTCCCACTCTCTCCTCTCCTCCCAGTTCCCTCCTCCTCCCTCCACAGACCCTCCCACTCCACCCCTCCAACCCTAAGGCCATGCCATGCCCTCCCTACTACATCTAGGTTGAGCAAGGTTTACATCCAAAGAGAATAGGATCCCATGAAGCCGGTATATGCAGTAGAGACATATCCCAGTGTCAATATCAGTGGCCCGTCAGTCTGCTCCAACTGTCAAGCACCTTCAGAGGGGCTTGGTTGTTTCCATGGTCATTCACTCCCAGTCCAGTTGGAGTTGGTGAGCTACCATTAGCTCAAGCAAACTGTCTCAGTGGATGACCCCTCATGGTCTTGAATTCCTTGCTCATACTCTCACTCCATCCACTCTTCAACTGGATCTTGGGAGCTCAGTCCAGTGCTCCGATGTGGGTCATTGCCTCTGTTCCGGTCTATTGTTTGACGAAAGTTCTATGGTGATATTTAAGATAATCATCAGTTCAGACAGGGTCCTAGCTGGGGTCACCCCTGTGGGTTCTTGGGCATTTTTCTAGAGGTTTCTTGCTAACTCCATAATGGCTCCCTCAATCAAGATATGCCTTTTCTTGCTCTCATGTCTGTCCTTCCTCCATCTCGACTATCCCATTCCCTCAATTTCTCCTCAACCCCCCTTCTCCTCTTCCTTCTACCCCTGCCCCCTGCTCTCAAATTTTTGTCTGATTCCAATTTCCATGTCCTTGACTATTTTAGCTCCTACAATTCTTCCACCCTCTCTTCAGCAGGATTCCCTGGTTTTTGCCTAATGTTTGGCTGTGAGGATCTACATCAATTTTCATAACTTGATGGGTGAAGCCTCTCTGATGACAACTGGGCTAGCCACTAATCTATCAGCATAACAGAATAACATTAGAAAACAATACAGCAGATTTTTTCTCTAGTCATGTTTGTTTCTATCCTAGGTCTCTAGGCCTTCCAGCCACTGGATCCTGGAGCTCCAGGCAGTGTCATGGGTAGATTCAATCTTATGTCTGATCAGTCATTGCTTGGCAACTCTCACATTCTCTGTGACACCCTTACCTCAGCACATCCCATAAACAGGACAGGCTGCAGGTTGAAGGTTATGTAGTTGGATTGGTGCCCCAGTCTCTCCAGTCTGTCTGCTTCTTATGCTACAGTTTTGTTTGCGTTTTTGTTTTCCTAGCTGCTGACAGGGTTTATCAACCATAATGGACTGTGTCCCTCTAGAACTGAAAACCAACATATGCCCTGTCTGCTTTATGTGGCTCTTGCCATGATCTTTTTGTCATAACATAAAAGGCAAGTAAGAAATTGGCACTTTTTCATTTGTCTACTTTAGTTCCTGATTTCAAGACAAAGTTAGTTGGGATCTCAGTCCATAGCCCAGATTGGCCCAAACTCAGTATCTTTTCTCCTCAACCTTCTGAATGCTGGGATACAGGTCTGTTCTACCAGACACAGTCATTCTTGAAAAGTTTGAAAACTACTAAGCTATTTTTCATCATCCATTATTGTCTTATCTCAACACTCAAGGAACTTATTTAACATCTGGGGATCTGTTGTACTAAGTTCTATTATGGAGCTGATTGTTTCTGGTAATTTTTCTAGCCCATGGGAGCCTTTCATCCTTTAATCCTGATTTGTTTTTTGTTTAATTTCTATTATATATTCTGTTACACATAAAACAGTTTTAGATATTAGCTCTTGACTAGTCTCTCTCTGATATCTTTATACTACGCACATCTTTACTTCATTGATTTTTTTTACATTGGCCCTTTTCGGGGATTTTCATGCTTTTGTATTTTTTCTTTCTTTCTTTTTTTTTAAAAAATGTTATGATGTTTTATTTTTGTATTTTTTCCATATTCTTTTATTTTTTTCCATTCAAAAAAAATAAAATTTTTACATTTCCTCCCCTTCTCCCAGTTTCCTCCGGCTCCCCCCACCCCTCCTCCCTCCCCCTGTTTCCTTAAAAGATGGCATGGTGCCTTGCCCTGTGGTAAGTCCAAGGCCCTCCCCGCTCCATCCAGGCCTAGGAAGGTGTGCATCCAAATAGACTAGGTTCCCAAAAAGATAATACATGCAGAAGAGCTAGGTCCTGGTGTCATTGTTGATGGCTTCTCAGTCTGCCCCAATTGGCAGCCACATTCAGAGAGTCCGGTTTGATCATATGCTCATTCAGTCCCAGTCAAGGTGGATTTGGTGAGCTCCCATTAGTTCAGGCACACTGTCTCAGTGGGTGGACCAGCCCCTCACGTTCCTAACTTCCTTGTTCCTCTTTTCCCACCTTCTGCCCTTCGACTAGACCTTGGGAGCTCAGTCCATTGCTCTGATGTGATGTGGGTCTCTGACTCTACCTCTATCCATCGGACAAAATTTCTATGGTGGTGATCAAGATATTCATCAATGTGACTCTGGGATCCCAGGTGTCCACGGGGATGTCCCCAGCTATGTATTTGGGCAGCAGAGGAGAGGGTGCCAGAATTAGCCTTTTTCTTTCTTTTTTAACAATTTTCAGTTGATTGTGAAGCTGGCTTTCATGTCACTATTTATTTTTGGTATATTTTCTGAAGGAATGCTTTTAACTTACTTTTTTCTCTTCTAAAATATCTTGTTCATTTCCATGCAAGAGTTGATTTTTTTTATATTCTCTTTTAGTTTTATCTTAACTTAACCAAAAGGTTTTTTATTATTATTTCAAGATCACTTTTGTATTTTCCTACAATAGTTTTGACTATATTTCTTGGAAACGGAAATATAGTATCAATCTATTTTATGGATACTTCCTTTATTTTAATTTGCTTTCTGTGTTTCTCCACAATATTTCCATATATATTTAGTTAATTTTTATTATAATTGTTTTAGTTCATTTCTTATCTGTTGTTGTACTTCTGTGTTGGAATACATAGATTACAGTAATATTTGCCATCCAAATAACTCAGTCAGTAGAAGTGCTTATCTCAAAAGCCTGGGGACCTAAGTGTAGTACCTGGAGCCTATAAGAGATAGAAAGAGATAACTGTCTAAGTAGGATGTCTTCAGTCTTCCATATATGTACTATCATATATATGTCCTCACACACACACACACACACACACACACACACACACACACACTTAAAATAATCCTGGTAAAGTAGCAGCTATATAGATGTCTCAAGTTACAGTTTGAAGAATACATGTAAAGTTCAAAAGAACTGAAAATTGCCCTCTGATGTCTACAGGTTAATAGTGATATATACATGTCAATACATACATTAAAACACACGTGCATTCATACACGAATACATGAACATTCATACATAATCAAATGCTGAACAATAATGAGAAATGTTTAATTTTTTAAAACTGTTGTTCAAAGAGAATTGTAATCATTTAGATTGTGAATTTATTGTTTTTCTTATGTCTCACACATTCCTGTCCTGTGGTTTCATTTTCATGGCTATTTGAATAGGTTATGGCATCCATAGACTCATGTGTTATCACACAGTGACACATCACGATTAGGAGGTGTGACCTTGTTGGAAAGAAAGGTGTCACTGTGGATGCAGGCTTTGAGATCTCATATATACTTAAGCCGCACGCAGTGTGCCAGTTCACTCCCTGCAGATGAAGCTCCTTCTCCAGCACCACACCTGCTTACATGCAGCCATGGTGTCCTCTAAGATGATAATGGTCTAATCCTCTGGAACTGTAACACCATGACAATTAAATGTTCTCCTTTTTAAGAGTTGTTGTGGTAATGGTATCTCTTTACAGCATTAGAAACCCTAAGACAAATGTCATACTGTCATTCAATGGTCAGTGGCACTGCCTCCCCTTTGTTTGTGTTCTCCTGTCCATAGCAAGTAGGATACACAAAATGGATTGGTAATTTCAAATAGGCTTGCTTCAGAAAATAGAGCACCTCCACTTCAATCACTCCTCTGGCTCATCTTTCAGTTTATACCTCTGTGAGAACTGAATCTAGCTCATGTGGATATTCTCCCTAGAATACTCATGTTCAAAGTGCAGTTTTGTTTTCTGGTGTTCCCAAAGATAATTCTCAGATTTCCTGTCTCTCTTAGAGCTTTTCATTTTTGTGCAGGGATCTCTGCAACAATGTTGGGATTGTGAAAGCATAAGAACTTGGTACTGATACACATTGGGTTTTCAGATTTCCCCAAAATGTGTTCTTTTGACATTCCGTCTTTGGTAATACTGAGAATAGAGTGCTTAGAGTACTCTTTCTGCTGTGAGAGATTTCAGAAAGCTGAATGACAGTCCTTCTACCTGCTGTAGCTGCAAAAGCCTGTCACTTGATTTTCAAAAGTTAAAAATCAAATATGATAAAAGTAAGTATACAGGCATGTGGATGAATGCTATGTACTCTTATGTGTGTATGTGTGGGTGACCATGCCTGGAAGGGTGGAGAAGGATATGAGTTGTCCTGCCCTGTCAATCCCTATCTTATTTGTCAGAGACAGAGTATCTCACTGAAAACATAGCCTGCCTGATAGGCAGCCAGCGAGTCCCAGTATTTCTCCCCCAGATACCCCACAACCACCACAGGGCTGGCGTTAGACACACAGGTAACATCTGGGATGTGAACTCAGGTCCTCATGCTTGTGCAGCCCGCATCCTTGGAAGCATTGCACTCAACCATCCTTCCAGCCTGCAAAAGTCAGCATCTTAATGAATAGTGTTCACAAAGTTTAATATCAAACTTAGGAATTATCTTCTATTGGTTTTTATGCACCAACAATTTAAATCTTAATTATCTTTTGGCCCATGTCTTTTTCTAAAAGATCAGAGTTGAAGTAATAATTGGATATTAAAATATTTTTGCTGAAACTTTAGCACTGAGCAGTACAAGGCTATCTGTCTTTCATTAAACATTAAAAGCAAATCTTTTCAAAACATTGTTTACTTATCATCTCAAGGCAAAGTATAATGGAATTCTTTAGAAAAATCCTTGCTCACAGATGATCTTGGCTCTCCTCACCCATCTCTCTCAGAGTTGTTATAAGCAGAGATGTCATAATCACTAAGAAAATTTTAATTTAGGAGTCTGAAATAATAAAGCACTCCAAAGA
Organism: Ondatra zibethicus; assembly: GCA_004026605.1. Lineage (NCBI taxonomy): Eukaryota > Metazoa > Chordata > Mammalia > Rodentia > Cricetidae > Ondatra > Ondatra zibethicus. The sequence continues at coordinate 17,833 of PVIU01007566.1, read as the reverse complement.
AACTCTAAACATTATTCATTAAGGTATTCAAGAGAGAAAAGTAGTTTTCATGATTTTCTCGTAAGAGTCTTGCAGAAAACAAATCCTAAAGCCAGTCCTCAAACTAGATATTTAAGAGCTATCACCCCCAATGAGATGTGGAAAGGAAAGAGAAAGTGGTGGACGGTTGTAGAGAATGAAGAGAGTACATTTACTACAGAGGAAGCATGGTGGGTTATGTATAATGGCTTTGGAAAGCAAACAGTTCTGGCTTGTAACAAGTATCTCCAGTAAAGCCCTAGTTTTCTATAACAGACAAAATAGACAGCTACCTTGTATCTGCTGGATCCTCTTTACTCTGCTTTGAACCATTTCTTCTGCTTGTGTTTGCCTGTGTTCACAGCATTGTAGAAGCCAGCACTTGGACCTGAGTTGAAGAACTTTTGATTCATGCTTCCCCTTTTGTTTGTTTTCTAAAGAATGATTTGACCTGCCCTTTAATAAAAATTTTACTTCTATAAACAAGGTTTCATCCTTTGGGTATAAGCTAAATCATTTATGGGTATCCCTTGACCCAAATCATCATAAAGAATAAACCCAGAAGTCAGATGGGAGTGAGGCGATCTAGGACAATACCTATAGTGTCAAACAGAAGATTTACACAGGACACATTTTATGTTAATGTAGGCTGAAAATTTCTGTCTACCATACTTACTGTTTAAGACACTGCTACCGTGGACTTTGTAATAGGTAATTGATTTTACTTTGAGTTACAGGTAAAGTATAATGTTTCTTAGTCATGGGAAAAAATTCAATGCCATGAGAATTGTGTTTTCTTTTCCTACCTTATTCTAGAAAAAGTAAACAGAGAGGAAATTTTTTAGATTTCTTTGCAACAAGAAAGTTCTTTCTTCAAAATTTCATTATAATTTGAACTATAAAATTATTAAATATATCAATTATATTATTTTGACATGTTAGGAGAATGGTCACACTTTAATGATGAATTCCTTGGAAAACAGAAGACACTGAGCAGATGGATATTTTCCTTTTTAGAGCCATTTAATAGTTTTTTACTCTGTCTTCTACAATAGAAGATATATTTATGCACACTGCTACATTTTTTCTGTAATTATAATATTCATTTTCATCCTTTGAACAAGTTGACCTTTTCCCTTGTGTAACACAGAATTTTATAAGGCTAAATTTGAGCACTAGTACAATGAAATTAATACTGTACCATACTCTGTTGATTCTGAGTAATTCCTCTCACACAGTAATCCATACATTGTATAATTTCAATGGATCCCCTTCCACAGGTCATCAATATTGTGATTTGTGCTAGACTTAAGTGTCACTTACTGCTAAGTGAGGAGTTTACATTAAAATCTATTTTTACAAGAGGTGAAGGAGGAGGACCACATTCCTTCTGGATAGGGATTCACAATAGAAATAAAATTAAAACATGTAAACTGATTACTAGTTTGAATTGAGATAATCACACAATTTATTTTTCAGAACAATAGAGACCAACAAGCTTAGAAGAAATAACATTTGGAACACCTGTAGAGGGTAGAGATGTGAGACACATTCTAAGACTAAATAGCCTAGGAAATCTGAATGGAATGACTAGAAATAGTAACCGTAAGTATAATGATTAGCACTATCTTTATGCTTTTACTTTCCTACAGGACTATCCATTTTGGGGGGTTGTAGGGAGGAACACAGTAAGTTCTAATTAATTGCTTCCTATGAATTTCCTATTCATGAATGAAAGAGTGAATGGAATCAACCTATGATATCTAGAATTGATAGAGATATCTTACTGCCTGGATGGTCACCCAAAGTTTTTCTGTATCATTGGAGCATACATCTTCAGCCTACAGGCCCATAGTACCCAGGAGTCTTTTCCATGAAGCAGGAAATTTCAAAGACAGTTCAGTCACTTTCTTCTGTGTCCTGCTGAATGTCTGTCTGTCCTATTGCATTGTCTTTAATTGTCTACTGTCTTGAAGAGCTTTTAAAATGTTAAGCAACTTGGTTGCAGCTGCTCTGGATGTTGGCTCCACCTCTCTCCAATTTCAAAATGGTGGACTACCATTTTTGCAATCTCTGGAGCCGCCAGGCAGGAGCTGCACTCAGCAGTCTAACCCAGAGAATGAGCGTGCAACATATAAACGCTTTTTATCTGAGTTACTGCCAAATCTGCCATGCAGAGCAGTGCGTAGCCTGGAAAAATCTCTAAATCCACCATGCTCTTCCGCCTTCCTAAGCCTGATTTCGCCGTCTGCCCAGGCAGAAAGTAAAGGTGGGGCAAGGAGAACAGGAGAATGCTGGGAAGGAGGAAGCCCATTCCTCCGCAGTCCTGCCCAGACCACTGAAGAAGCAGGATGTGACCTGCGCCACAGAAAAAGGTATTGAGCCATGTGGCTAATATAGATAAGAATAATAGGTTCATATAAGCTACAAGAGCTAATAAGAAGCCTGAGCTAATGGGCCAATCAGTTTTATATCTTATGGAGACCTCTATATGATTTTCTTTGGGGTTAAACAGCTGTGGGAACCGGGTAGGACAGAAACCCCGACAAGCCTGGTCCCTCATTACTACATTCACCCATTTTCTTTAGTTCTTTCCTCTCCGTATATGATGGCATGGAAAAACATAAAAATGAAATGAATCTGGTCCCACTTTATAATTATCCCTCTTTTCCTTGCCATGTGCCAGAAATCCTCCTGTCCCCATCCTCCAGTGCTCATAACTATGCCTGACTTTGATTTACAAATTTACTTTACATACCATCTACAATTTCCCCTCCCTCCTCTCCTCCTGTTTCCTTTCTCATCTCCCTTCTACCATCCCCTCCCACCCACTCCTCCTCTGTTTCCATTCAGAAGGGGTAAAGCCTCCCATGGGAGTCAACAAAGCATGGCATAGGAACTCATGGATTCTAGACTGACATCTATGCCTGGCTTTTATATTGCCTTTTCCTTTGTTGCTGAGATCCGAACTCAGGTCCTCATGTTTGTACAGCAAATACTCTTACCCACAGAAACATTTCCACAGCCACTTATGTTTAAAATTAGTTAATTTATTAGTTAATTATTTACATGAGTGTGTTGTCCATGCATGAGTACACACGTGTGAGCACATGTAATGTTTGAAGTGAGATAAACATTTGAGACTTAGTTGTCTTCTTGCATCTCAGATGTCTGGGATCAAACTCAGATTGTCTAGGTAAAATGGCCAAGCTCTTTTCCCACAGAGCCATCTCACTGACCTTTCTCTCTATCTTACTTTTGAACCTCTGATTTAATATGAGTAAAGTGTTCACCATGACAACTCATGATGAAAAGACTCAGCTACGTCTTCTCTGTTTGCTTTCCCCTTCTCTTAATACAATATTTACCTTTTCAGAGTCATTGATGCTTCATCCCTAGTTCATCAGAAGAAACGGAGGAACCTCCGGAGGCATCACCATCTGTGTGAGGAAACTGGAATCAGTGATAGAAACAATTGCCCTCAATTCATAATCAAAGTTCTTGAGATTCAGAAGTAGTAAAAGTGAAACAATTTATTTTATAACTTTGCAAAGTCTGTTGTCAGAAAGGCAGGTTGCTGACTGAATATGGAGAACCTTTTATAAGCCCTAAGTCATGACTCTTCCTCATTTTCCATTTACCAAGAAATTAGATGGTACATTCTTAGGAGTCTTCTGTGTCTTACTTTTCCTTGTCATTTATATTAGTCTTTTTCTCAACAAAAACCATATGTGGGTTAATTTCTTCTTCCCACACTCTACTTATAACACAGCTAATCAACTGCATGACCTTGTAGGCAACCTTGAGTGCCAGTAATTTTCTACTCAACATCTACCTTGGCTGGGGAGGTAACTTTGTAGAGTTTGTGTGTTAGAAACAGCAAAACTAGCAGCAACTAGCAGGAGTCCCCTGTTTTCTTTGGTTTATAGATGCACCCAGACTGATCTGAGGCATCTTGTCTGAATTGAAGGTTTCGATCAGGTTACTTCTATCAGAGCTCTGAAAAATCCAAAGACTGTTTGGAGGGTGCCAGGAGAACATGGGCTATTGAATCAACAAAATTGTACTCATATGGCCTCAAGACACTGATGCAGCAGTCATGGGCCTACATGGGCCTGCACCAGGTCCCTTGTTTATGACTGTTTTGCCTACTCCTAGGACTCTTTTTTTCTTTTTCATTGCTTTGTCCAGCCTCAGTATGAGAGCTTTTTGCCTTGTCTTAATGTATCTTGCTTTGTGTTTGTTTATTGTCTCTTGGAGGCCTGCATTTTTCTGAAAGGAGACAGAGGAAGAATGGATTTGAGGAAGACAGGAGGTGGAATAGAGTGGAAGAGTGGAGGAAGGGGTAACTGTGATCTGGATGTATTGTTTGAAAGGAATCTATTTTCAATAGTAAAAAAAGAAAGAAAATGCCTCATCAAATGTCACATTTTACAGACATTAAGACTATTTTACATTATATTTTGTTGTAAAGTAGAATTAAGTTTCTTAAGAGAGGCCATTTTTAAAACTCCTCTTTAAAACCTTCTTATTCCAATAGTAACTCTCCCAAAGAATAGATTTAAATATAATCACTGGCTATCTATCTCCTTTATCCCTTCCCAAAGATAAATCCTCTGAGCTGGGCTATTAATGCCAAGCCACGTGGTGAGATAAACAACCCATTAGCATTGAAAACACACACCTCTTTTATTGAAAATTCTTTTTATGACTGAAAGAACCTGAAATTTGCATTTAAATAGAGACCATTCAAATAAGATACTGCACTAGGATTTTTTTAAAATATGTAATTTTATAAAGTTGATAAATGCTACCACTATCACAGTTTGTTTTTGGAAAGAAGTCTAGAAATAAAAGCCCCAGATAGAAACTTTAAACCCACACAGTTTCTTTAAACTGCAATGTCGATCTGTGTTATGCCCTCTATAATTGAGTCCCTTTTCAATATGTAAAGTATTTAAAAATATAAAACTTAAAATTAGATTGTACTATTAGATGAATCTTTATACAAGAATCAGTAAAATTCTAAATGAAAATATCCTGTATTAAAATCTTTTATTATGATCTGCTACTTTCTAGGGTATAACAAATCTTAATTCCTCTCTTAGTGGGTCCTTTCCCTTTATAGTGTCTGAGAAATAAAGGTTTTGGTCCCAACCACATAGTGAATGAAATGATGACTATCTAATTGGTGCCAATAAAAAATTCAGCCTATTCTAGTGGTTTTAAAATTTTATGAAGTAGTGAGCTGAAGAAAAGTTCCCATAATAAAACAGCCCCACTCCCGTTAATAACTGATTAGAACTTCAATAACTAGAGAAATTTGAAAGCCGCAGGTCTAGAGTCCAAGTGCAAACTATCTTGGAGTTTCTTGTCTTTCATTCTAGAAGTGCATATAATTCTAGTTAATCTAGTAGTATACAAAAGCTAACTATCTGCTTCTCAATTCATTTATTTATTTGTTTTTAATTTTTTTGTGAAAATGCCTTAATATGTAGCCCTAGCTGTCCTGAAACTCACTCTGTAAACCAGCTGGCCTCGAACTCACAGAGATCCTCCTGCCTTTGCTTCTGTAGTGCTGACATTAGCAGTCAGTGGTACCATACCTGGCTTTGTTAAAATAAAATAAAACTATTGAGGTTTATTTTGGGGTGAAGCCCCATTAAACCTCTCAGGGTCCAGCTAAGATTTGCTACATCAGGCAAAAACCTGGCTAATTGGATCTTAGGATAAACAAAATAAACCAACTCAATACATTACCTTTGCATTTTCTTTATTATTTGGACAAAAGACAGAGAGAAGGGGTGATCCCCACCAGGTTTTTAATTATTACAGACATGGTCAAACAGTTTCATAAGTGCCAGGCAGTAGTGTCAAACACCTTTAATCCAGCACTTGGAGGCAGAGGCAGAAGGATCTCTGTGAGTTCAAGGCCAACCTGGTCTACAAGAACCAGTTCCAAAACAGCTCCAAAGCTACAACGAAACCTGCCTCAAAAAAACATCTATTGACAAAAATAATGATATCAACACACATTTCAGAATCACAAAAAAGCAGGTACAACTTGACAAAGCAATGCTCCAAGAACAGGTGACACCGCCCCAGAGGGGGCCAGCCTCCCAAGGGAAATACCTGACATTCCAAACCATTAGATAAAGTTACTAAAAGTCCCTGAACCCTGGACTCACCCATGTCCAGAACTATTTTCACTAAGTGTGCTGTTTTTATATCTTTTTGAAATTCCTATGTGGTCTGTTATGGGGGTTGACTTTATATAGATTTGGCTATTGGAACAAATAGTGAATGGTATTGTTCTAAGGCCCCATTTTGTGGGGGAATGTGGAAAGGGCATTCCATTGCCCCTGCAGTAGGAGAAAGTTATACTGCTGAGGAATTTTGTGAATGAATCCCATTTTGAAGGGAGAAATGCCATGATTTCACAAGATTTTACAGAATAAACAGTGACTATCCAAAAGACAAGTGATCCAGCAGCTTTGCTGAACGGGTTCTCCATGTGGAGTGTCCAATATACACTTTCTGTAGACCTGTCTATTGGTCTGTTAGCTGTGCATTTGCTATATAATATTGTGGGCTCACCACATAAAACAATCAAATGAACAAACACCCTACACTCCGTCCATTAGCATTAATCTTCTTACAAAACTATCTGGCATAGAAACATCTCACACCTAAATATGCTTATTTGCAGGAAGATGGTCCTAGGCTTTTTGTAAAATTATTTTCTTCTCATCACTTCTCCTAGTGAAATTTTTAGCAAAATCTAATTTTAATCAAGAAATTTTATCTATGTTATTTTCTCTTTGAAAACGTCAATAGTAAATTAAGAATAATCTTTTGAATGGAGTCTTAAATGATAGTCCCCATTGCATATTTAATTTGTACCAGACATTTTTCTGACATGTAGATACATTATCAGTCATTAGGGTCAACATCTCTGTTCTGACAAGGTTGCTGAACCAGGTTTAATAATCCAATTAAAAGAGCAAACTTATAGTGGCAAGCATAAAAAGGTGATTTACTCAATATGGTCACACTGGGAAGAGGGACAAAGATATCTGATTAACTGCTCTCACACAAATCCATGTTTAGGGTACTGGATGTAATGGTAAAAGTAAAATGGCACTATTCCCTAAGGGGCAGGAAACTTAACAGCAAGTGAGAGACCTCAGCAGTTCAGCTGGTCCCATGAGGAGATGTAGTGGGTGAGAGACAGAGACAGATAGGCAAACCATGCAGAGAAAGTGGGTATTTATTTACTGGGTTATAAAGGGGAAAGGAAAAGTAGAGAAGGGGGAAAAGAAGAGAGAAAGAGCGGGAGGGGAAGGTTGGGAGAAGAAAGAAGAAGCTACCACTTCAGGAGAGAGACAGAAAAGAGCGAGAACTCAGGCTGGAAGCTGAAGATCAGCCTGCCTCAGAAGATGGGGGAGGGAGTGGGCATGGCATGCCTCTTAAAGAGACAGAACAATCATTACAGGAAGGAAGATCAGCTTGCCTCAGAGGATGAGGAAGGGAGTGGGTGGGGCTTCTATCTTACAGGAACAGGACCGGCCATTACATTCCCATCTCTTTTTATAATAAAAAGGTGGGAGGATAGGCACAACAGGATAAAGGAATTGGGGCTACAGATTCTCAAGACTGCTTCCTGCTTATTTGTGGGCATCATCTTGGGGAAGGGGGAACTTGAGAAAGCTCGGTGCTGGCCACATCCTATGGTAGCTGGTCTCTTTGCTCCTGTCTGGTGTTTGTGGTATGGAAATGTCTGGTGTCTCTTACATCTGTTTAAGGTATTGGCAAAACAGAGGACAAAGTTAAGTTTAGGAAAAAAAATTAGGACCAGGGAATTGAAAATGGTTTATTTGCCCTGTTTAAGGTGGATCTTTCAATTTGGCTCCCTGGAACTCACAAGGATTTTTTAGGTTTGTGAAAACATAAGGGTTTTCTTTCTTCTTTTTTTTAATTGATTTTTATTGAGCTTTACATTTTTCTCTGCTCTTCTCCCTGCATCTCCCCTTCCATTCAACCCTCTCCAAAGGTCCCCATGCTCCCAATTTACTCAGGAGATCCTGTCTTTTTCTACTTCTCATGTAGATTAGATCCACGTATGTCTCTCTTAGAGACCTCATTCTTGTCTAGGTTCTCTGGGATTATGATTTACAGGTTGGTTTTCTTTGCTTTATGAATAAAAATAAGTTTTAAGGGGTAAAATATATCAGAATGACTGTGACTGATAATTTTGCATACTGAAAAATATCTTTAAGACTATGAAAGACAGCATGAGAGAGAATTTTCTTAACTTGTAGCTTATTGGAATTTGTTTGGTGAGGCTGTCCTTTTAAATGACAAATCCTCTCTTCTGTTAAATTGCATCAGAGATCTTTGAGAAGGATAAAATTTTACTTGATTTTAAAAAACAAAAGAGAACTTACTTGGTTGGTACCTAGTGCTCCTCCTCAGGGTCCTCCATGGTTGCTGATGGTTGTATTTACCTTTTGCTTTTTAGTGCAGAGCCTGCCAGGCTCCATAAGATTTTGTGGTCTAAGATATCTATAGTAAGACAACCCTACCTTGACCTGAGCAGCTAGGCTGTTGATTGCAGTGATTCTGTGAACATCTGGAGATCTTCAGTTTAGATTAAAGGCGGTTTTGCCCTGTGGTCAGAACTTGGTGGTTGAAGCGAATTGAGGATGGATGTTGTTATGTGCCCATGTGTCTTCTATCAACTGTGGAGAAAGTAGAGTGCTGCTGATAGGAGCCAACCTGTCTCTTTTGGTTATGAAAATCTTTTAATAATTAAGCATTTAAAAGCCATATTCCCCAGATCTCTAAGCATTTGAGGGTCGTTTACTAGGTATAAATGAATTATAACTAAAGTATAGACTCTGCCTGGAGTGCTTGACTATACTGGCTCTCTACAGGTAAAGCAGGGTTGGATTAAAAGACTTAAAAGTACATACCAATTTAAAACATGAAACATTGCTTTATAGTCTGGAATGAGATACAATGAACAGACAATTATAACATTGAACAGTAAACATATATACATTTAAGTTACATGTATGCATACACACATATGCATAGTGAACAGGAATTGGGTCAAGTGGATGTTCTTTGTGGGCCCTACCAAAAGCATGCCACTAAGCAAAGCATACATGTAACTGTCAGAACTGGGGAACCAGGCAGGGAATAAAGATGGCGGGACTTGATCACCTGATCTGGCCCTCAGTTAGGATGGCGGTAAAGTCACCTGACCTCAGTAAGATGGCAGTAAGGTCATCTGACCTCAGTCTAAATGACAGTGGTCATGTGTTGTATGGAGAAGCCATTTATTTGAGACATGGGAGTTTTAAATATAATAACAAAAGAGACATAGAGGCTGTGTAGTACATACATTTAAAATGGAATTATATCCACGTGGCCACGCCATTCACATATTCTTTCATACATGAAGTAGAGAAGAATATTACTCAACATCATGAGTTGCCCTTTTGCCAAGCTGCAGTGGGGAGCAAAGGCTGGAATTGAAAACAACTGCCTTGTGAATCCAACTAATCTTGTCTGTTTCTGCAGGACTAGTGGTAGCAGTGGCAGGGATAAAATAGAAGGAATGATAGGAAAAGGAAAAGAACATTTTTAGATACCTGGGAAGGTGCTGCTAGTGAAAAGAAAAGCAGAGGTGGTGGGACACTGGCAGAGAATTCACAGGCAGGTGACTGATAGTTTCATGAACACATGAAAACCTGCAAAAACAGTGAACGCACACCACAAGGACTGCAGAAGAACATCTTCTCCCTACAGGTGGGATGTTAAGGAACCTGACTGGCCTATGTCTGGGTAACTGAGACACCAGAGGCTAGAGGCTGTCCTAGATGGTCTCTCAGAGTGGGGACCACTTACAAGTGGTACAAAGGAAAAGAAAAGAGCAAGAATAAAATCCAAGGGACCCTGTGTTCCAAAGCAAATGTACCACGCAGCATTTGTAGTGTTAGTGCAGGAGGATTACCTTGGATAGTTCAGTCACATTTTTAGCTATGGGAAGCAACTAGAACCAGAAATGAGTGTCAGCAAAAGGCTCAACCATAGCTGTGAAGGCTGTGGTTAGGGGCTTTCCCCCCATTTCTGGGAACACCATACAGTTGCTGGGAGCTCAAGGGTCAATTCCTCAGGTTAATATAACAGTTTAGCTGACTGGACGGGGAAAACTTACCACTGAAGCTGCTGGTGTGCATAGAGGTTGGCATATAGGCAGATAGAAAGTTTGAGGGTTAGTTTGAGGGAAAGTTTGGGGAAAGTTTGAGGATTAAGTGAGATTGAGCATAGCCAAGCAATGTGTTAAGCTATGGTCCTGGTCTCATCACTGTCCTGGGTTATATATTGAAAAGTTTGTCATACTTCTACACAGTGCAGGAATTTATAAACTTACAACAGCTGGAAGTACCTGTATAGAGTATGCAAGATTGAGCCTATAAATAAAGTCTTAAATGGGAACAATCTCATGGATCTCCATTCCGCTAGGGAGTTGGCAAAAGGTTACTGGAGAAGAAAGTTGTCTTCGGTGATTTAACTACTGGGAAATTTTTATTCTACAGTGGATAGCCCCATACTCTTTACCATGCAAGCAGCCCTGTTTAAACATACTGGGTCAGAGAGTAGATAAAAACAAACAGAATCAAACAGAACTCAATTTTCTATGGGCACTTGGTAGGAGGACCTACCAAGTCCTACAAGATGGGGTGTTGGAAAAGGCTAAGCAATAGTGGATAAATTTAGTTAACATCTTATTCTGTATATAAGTGAAATTTTCAAGGAATAAAAGAATTAAAAACAGTTCTTTACATTTCTGTACATGTATACCCTCACATTAAGTTTGCAGTGTGGTATAAACCTTGGGGAGGGCCCTACTCTTCAGGCAGAATCATCAACTACTTAATTTTACTAAGCTCTCATAGTCAAAATTACATAAAGGAATGGTTTAAAGTCCTCTTATTCTTAGACAAAATGTCTTTTCAGGATAACAATATTTTCCAATGAATGTTCTGTGGGGTAAAATTAGGGGAAAGGGATCAGGATCCTGTGACAAATTAAGGATGCCCAGTGATACAACAAATAAAGGCGCTATGTTCTCCTAATATAAGACCCTTTGTGACTTGAAATTGGCTTTTGAAATTGAATTTTAACTTTGCGGTGAAGTGTACAGAGTGTAATAAATACCAGTCTTACTTAATTGTGAGTTTCTTTGTGACAGAATAAACTAAATCTGCTTGGAAGTCCTTTTGTGATTCTGTAGTCCTGATATTAGTCTTAACTGATGAAGAAATGGTATCACAAATTTGCATATCAATGCTCAATGTCATGCACAATTCTACCAAGCAGAAGCATCTAAAATCAATGATGGATAAAGAGAGATGGAACTTATAATTAATATTAGTTTAAGTGAAAATGAAAATCAATAGTTTATAGATATCCCTGTTCTCTCTGTATTAACATTATAAAAATATTTGTATGCGTATCTATATGTATGTGCAAATACTTGCAGAGTCTAGGGGCATTTGATACCCTAGAACTATAATTATAGGTGGTGTATATTGTCTAAGAACTGTCCCTTAACTCAGGTCTTCAAGAAGAGCAGTATGAACTCTTAAGCACTGAACCATATCTCAAGCGCCTCTTTTACTTTTTGTAGATTACAACGAACCATGAGATGTTTCTTAAGATGGGGTGTGATATTATAGCAAGCTTAGTTTTAAGTAGAATTTTGACAGCTCCAAATCACAAGGTAGCATAGAGTAAGGATGAATTTGGTATTATCAGAATGCTGAGAACACTTTCTTCTCCAAGTTTCTTATTCAGTACCTAATACAAATTTTAGTTTTTAAAAATGGAATTGTTATTTTATGTGAGACTATACTCATTTTCTTGTGCCTCCAAAAAGTCTGTCTTTTATTTAAAGAGAAAACAGTTCCTGCAGTGTATTGTCCTGAATTACATCTACGAATCCAAACCATTTCTGCTGCAAATTCGATTTAACTGTCCTAATATCCTATTTTAATAAGGGTTGCACTGGAGAGATAAAAATTAAATGTTTGCCAGAGTGATGCATTAATAACTCAAAACCTTTAATTATAGTGGTGCCCAATTTAATTAAACCCTACATTACAAACTGCCGCCCTTCATTGCACAGACCCTGATGTTGAATGGTTTATAGCTGTAGTATTAAAAAGTTATTCAATGTTTTGGAACATGGTACAAGCTCCTTACTAATAAGTGACTTGCCTTTGTTTCCTATTGGTGATACAAAAACCATTCAAAGTGCCTGAAATTTACAGAGAAGGCAAAGTCTTGAAAAATTATAAAATAAAAACCAAAAACCAAAAATACAAGCTTTCTTGAACAATGATCACTTCACTAATGACCACTGTTCAATTTACTCATTGATCCTAGGCTAAACCACTCTGAGCAAAAGAAACTTGCATAAGAAATGGTTTATTTGATTACAATCTCAAATCACAACTTACCTTTGAGGGAAATCAAGGCAGGATTTCAAGACAGGAACCTAGAGGCACAACCAAGGAGGAATGCTTCTTGCTGGCTCACTCTCTAACTTGTCTACAGGCTTTTGCTCTGCTAGTTCTCTTATTTAACTGTGGACCAACTTCCCAGAGTAGACAGGGTTCTACATTACTAATTAAGACACTTGAGATAATCTGTCACAAACAAATGAGCAGACCAACCTGAAAAAGACAATCGCTTAATGAAAAGTGTTTTACAGGTGATTCTTTTTCTTTAGAGTTGAAAATAAATTTTTCATATAATGTATTCTGATTATAATTTCCACTGCCCCAACTTCTCCCAGATATTCCATACCTTTCCCCACCCAAATTCACACCTTTTCTTGCTCTCTCTCATTAGAAAAAAATGATATCTAGAATAATATTGTGGGAGGCTGCTTGTTTGTTTCCTGTCTGCCCAGACTCTTGAAATAACCACACAGATATTGTATTAACTAAATCACTGCTTGACCCATTAGCTCTTGCTCCTTATTGGCTAACTCTTAAATCTTAATTTAACCCATTTTTATTAATCTGTATATCTCCATGAGGTTGTGACTTACCGGGTAAAGTTCCAGTGTCTGTCTCTGGTGGGGCTATATGGATTCTTTAAACTCTGCCCTCTTTCTCCCAGCATTCAATTTAGTTTTACTCATCTAGCTCTGTTATGCCCTGCTCTGCTACATGCTCAAGCAAGTTCTTTATTAACTGGTATTAACAGCATACAAAGGGGAAAACCACATCAGAATAACAAAGATAATAATAAAATAAAGTAAGGAAAAAAGAATAGGGCAAACAAACAAACAAAAAGAGTAAATGAAAAACACACATGGAATGCATGGACATACATACACACACACAAACACACACATGCATACACACACACAATAATTGCATAAAAACACAAAAATCAAAGCCATATAAGGAAAAGACATATAAGGTTAAAAAAAAAAGTACCCATACATAACATTATGAGACAGAAACCTCCAAAAGTATCATTGAGGTTGCTTTGTGTTGGCCATCTGCTTCTAGGTATGATGTGTATACCCAGTGACACTCTCTCAGGTAAAACTAATTTTTCCTTTAGAACAGTTGCAAATTGATATCTTCTGGGTTCAGGGTGGGAGCTTGTTTATACCTTTCTCCTCTGTGCTGAGACCCCATGTGCACATTGCCACAGTTTCTGTGAATTATGTGTACATTTGGTGTGGGAAGTCCTTCTGTCCATGTGTTGCTTTTATTGGTTAATGAATAACAAAAGTGCCTTGGCCTGTTGATAGGGCAGAACTTATGTAGGCAGGAAAAACTGGACTGAATGCTGGAAAGAAGAAGGCAGAGTCATAGATAAATGCCATGGATCCACTGCCAGAGTCAGACATGCCGAAATTTGCCAGTAAGCCACTGCCACGTGGAGACACAGATTAATGGAGATGGGTTAAATTAATATGTAAGAGTTATCTAATAAGAAGCTAGAGCTAATGGGCCCAGCAGTAATTTAAATAATATGGTTTCTGAGTGATTATTTTGTTTCTAAGCTAGCCGGGTGGCCAGGAACCAACAAGTGGCTCATTGCAATATACATCAGTCCTATTGTGTCTTGAAGGCCTTATTTTTTTTTTGGTATGTCTTCTATCTACACTGGCTCTTACAATCATTCTGCCTCCTCTTCCACAGAGTTTTCTGAGCCTTGACACGAGGGATTTGATGGAGACCTCCCATTTAATCCAGAGTATTCCAAGATCTCTCACTCTCTGTCCTTTTTTCCACTGTAAGCTTTGGTATTTGTTCTGATGCACTTGAGGAGGTAGATTCTGTGATGGCTGAGCAACACATTGATCTGTGCATATAGAAGAATGTTGTTAGGAGTCAGTAGATTGCAATGTTCCTTTATCAGTACAATAGCATTTGGTTTTACCATAAGTTCATGTCCTGTTTAGTGTTAGGTTCCAAGTCACCCAACAAGTGTTGGGTGTGAGTTAAATCTTATGAAATGTACCTCATATCTAATCAAATAGTGCTTGGCTATATCCACAGCATTTGTGCCACTATTGTACCAGTGTATTTTCTAGGCAGACCTTTGCAGTCTGAAGGTTAATACCTGTGTTGCGGTTCACCTTTCCATCTGGTAGCATGAAGTGTACTTTCAAGTACCATGTATATTATTTAGTAGGAGTAAAAACTCTAGGTAAGAACCAGCTCCACACCTCCAGCTGTGTCATGGTGACAGTTAATGCCAGCTAGGATAATTTCAGACTTAAATTAGTAATGGCTTTAAAGATAAAGCAAATTGAGAGGGAAAAGTGAAAGAGAGCAAGCTGGCTAACATAAGTTCTCTTGGACAAAAGATGGAGACCTTGGTTGGAGCCTTAAGATGCAAATGAGCAGCTGTCTCTTTGATTGTCGAGGAATGTACAAGTCTACAAAATTTTCTAAATTCACATTTCTCTAAACTCCATGATTTAGTGTTTTGATGTTAAGGTAGTAGATTAAAACACTAGACTGAATGGGAACAATCAGGAAGTTTGGAAAAAGAGACTGCTAGGCCCCTCTGTCACTATCTGGTTTAGCAGATGTGAGTGTGGCTGCAGAAATCTCACTTTAAGGCTGTTGCTGGTGTTGTTGCTGCTGCTGTTTGTTGTTTAGAGAAAATAGATAGACTAGAATAAAGAGAGGCCTTTTTTTAGAAATAAAAACACAGAGGCAAGAGATCAAGAAATCAGAGATAAAGATGAGATAGAGAAAAATACACATATATACCTGGGTCTTCTCTTGTGGTTTTTAAACCTTTGATTTTTGGTTTAGAGATGGGACCCTTTTTATTGACTGCACCTTGCTCTGAGCACCCCTGATAGACTGTGCTAGTGAGATGGCTCAGAAAGTCAACATCTATAAAGCGTTGTCTTAGGCATGCATTAACAAAGTCAGAGAAACACAATCATGTGATTTAGGGTGAACTTTTGCAATGCGAGGTTTTAGACCATGGGGACTGATCAATAATATGGAAAAGAAGCCAACCATGCCTCCATGGCTACATTTCCACAGTCTAGAGACTGATGCTGAGGAGAACCTTCTGGATGACTACTCATGCTCAGTCTCAAAATCCAGCTAGTACTTGGCATTCTCCTCTACTACTTGATTGTGTATTCATTTGCTTCAGGCTCTACCTTGTTCATTATTCTAGAGTAACTCTTATCTGTAAGGACCAAAACTCAGTGCCTTCTCTGAGAAGCTTTTAAGGAACTATTGAGTATAAAGGTCATTTCTTTTGAGAGAATGCAAACTTGGAATTAGAATAATAAATGTGGACAGTCTTGTGGTGACACCTCTTGAAGTTTATAATTGGTGTGTGTTTCCTGAGAGTTGGAATGGCTTTGTGTGCAAACTTGAAAACATGAGTTCAGATCACCAGAACCCATAAAACAAACAAACAAACAAAAATCTGGTGGCATTTATTTGTCTTTGAGCACAAAGAGTGGAGAGGTGAAAAGAGGAGGGAGTAGGATTTCAGAAGCCTGCTGTTAGTTAATCTAGCCAAAACAGGTGTAACCCTGTCTCAAAAATTACTGCCCATTATGGGTAAGGCCACCCCTGGGAAGGTGGTCCTGGGTTCTAAGAGAGATTGAGAAAGCCAAGAGAAGCAAGATAATAAGCAATACCCCTCCAAGGCCTCTGTACCAGCTCCTGGCTCTAGGTTTCTGTAAGTTTGAGTTTCTACCTTGGCTTCCCTTAGTGGACTATGATTCAAGATATTACAAGCCAAATAAGCTTTTTCCTCCCCAGGTTGCTTTTGGTTATGGTGTTTCATCACAGCAATAATATACTAACCATGATGTTACTCATATGTATGTATTCAGTGGTGTCCTGGATAACCATTTGGTGTCCTCCTTCCAAGGGAAGGTTAGTTCTCCAACTCTCAGCATTCCTTAGTTGCTGCTAGTTCTTTGTGTAAAGTTGAGGCCTCGTGTCTTTCCCCTATTCACTTTTTTATGTCCATTGTTATCCTTGTTCAGTAAATTTAGGTAGTCAAGTAGCTAAGACTTTATGGTGTAGCTTCTGACAATATTAGGAGACATTTCATATAAAAATCCATGATCCTCTGGACCATAACTCTCTCTGTCCCCTCTTTTACAACGTTCTCTGCGCCATAGGTGTAGGAATATCTATTTTGTAGATGCATCCATTGGAACTGGGTTTCTCAACTCTGCACTCAGAGGGTGCTCCTCCACCCACCCCCTGAATCTATTTCTCATTTTCCTTAACAAATCTACCTTTGCTCTGCTCACTCCTTGTCTTAGGATACTTATTTGTCTTGGGCATGGGTCAATGCACTTGAAACCACTGGCTTAAAATAGCTGTGATGACCATTGTGCTTCCAAAATCCTAGCTCACAAGAGAAAGAAAAAAAAGGCCCCAGTGTTCTGAAGGAACCCATAAAAATTGAATACAATAGCATGCTTCTTTTTTATGGTCTGTGTTAGTTATTTGCATTAACTCATAAGATGATATAAATCTATTCAATAACAGGCTTTCTGCAGGGTTAGGAACAACTTTCTTGAGTCCCACAAGGAAATTAACACTTCATAAATACGGGTCTGGTCCAGGCTTCAGGGACAAAGACATGAAGGAGAATAACAAGAGATCTGTGCCCCAAGACACAAAGAACACACAGCTGGGAATGCATCAGGGTCTGCTAAGCATGGTAATGAATTGTTTCACATTTCATTTAAAATTTTAAGTTCCCTCCCCAACACTGCATCCTTCACCCTCTTTACACATAGTTGGCACTCAAAAGGATTGATTCACTGCTTGAACTTTTCAATTTTAAAGTTTGCAAAAATGAATAAATGTATAAGCAACTCAAGCAGGCATACTATATTTCTAATGAAGACATAAAAAACTCATATGTTTCAAAATATGTCAAAAAATTCCTTTTGCCATTTTTAAAGCTTACAAAATAAAATTATGAGAATTATACATTGTTTAAAGGAAAAAAATACAGTCAATAAGAACTCTTATCTAGAAACAAATATATTTTTTATACTTTCTAAAATTTCTTCAGAAGTACGCTCTCTTCCAAAATTCATTTTAAATTTTCTATATAATAGGGAATCCTTGGTGTTTTTGATTTTGGCCATTCTGACAGGTGTAAGATGGTATCTCAAAGTTGTTTTGATCTGCATTTCCCTGATTGCTAAGGAAGTTGAACATGACCTTAAGTATCTTTTGGCCATTCGAACATCCTCTGTTGA